>ML802955.1:62237-78849 GCA_009831015.1 Picea engelmannii
GTGAGACCCACACTCGACTTGGAAGATGTCTCGCTTCACTAACCAAATATGTTTTTGTTTCTGAACTTAGCCCAAACACTGCACATGAGGCTAGAAACCTAAAATCACAATGATCAACCCTATTTCACATTCATTTATCCTAATTCTCATCCGATCAAGAATCAATTTCCTTGTTCTGGATTACATGTGTTGGCTGCTTTGTGACTACCTATATTTGTTCATAACAATTCAAGGATTGTTTGGAGTCGTTTGAAACCCTTGACAACCCAAGCACTATTCTACTTCGAACGTGCCTTCATCTCCCTACCACATCTCAATCGACCTCTATCACCAACCGATCAGTATATGTTTGAGACAGTACACCAACTTTTTCTTAGGTTTACGCTCTAAAAGTGAAATCAATACACTCCATTTTCAGTAAATCGTGATGGTTCCAAGCTACACTCACAGAACCTTCTTCTACAAATATTTTGAAACCCGTACACAAAACTAATCATGTGATAAACCCTGGGTAGATCCTCAGTTCTTTCTTGTATAAGGCACAAAATTACTTTGATCTAGCTTTTGAAGAAGTGCCACCATCTGGGGTTTGCTCAGACAACTTGTCACCATTACAAGGTAGGGTTTTGATGGGTGGATGTACCAAGTCCATCTTATCTTGAAGATCAAGCACGCAATCCAAAAAAAGTGAACGCAGAACCACAGTATCTCATCGCTCAAAGGCTGCACTCGCTCTTGTAGTAGATTTCTTCCATACGGCCACATATCCAACTCACACTCCAAGAACACCATCAATTGATCTATGGTAAAGTAGTGCCTCTCAAACCGATCGCTCCATAAATGACCAGACATCATGCCCTCTCCATTCAGCCTAAAACATGATCTTCAGTGTGACCCTTCCCACTATTGTCATCATCAAAATGTTCTCTTCTGACACCAATACCCAAATATGTCATTAAATCGACGCGAGCCAAACATTTATGCAGCACATGGCTAGGGTTTCTACAGTCAGATGAATTGAGGCAGTGGGAATCATTTCAAGGGAAAAAATTTCGGTGTTGGTTTCAATGGAGGAGGAGGACATTGACTTCTCAAAGGATCCACTGGAGGGCCGACAAATCCGATCTAGAGCCCTATCAAAACCAAGTTGTCTGTGCAACCTAGGCTTGCACCCATTGGAATAAGAGACTATGCTCATTATCAAAGAAATGGCAAAGGCATTTTTCAACACTTGCAACATTGATACCCAAACTTCGAGGTTTATAATTGCAAAGAGTTATCTCCACCTTATCTCCACCTAAGACGTACACTCGGTTTGATCCGAGAGATCCTGTGCCTTTAGTCTAAAAGCCAGAATCGAATGGGGATTTTAACTTGTCACATGGTGCCACTACAAGTGTATTTACTCCGGATAGTACCACAAAACCTTTGGATTACCTCTATTCAACAAAGGGTGGTAAAAATGGCCTTTTTTCTGAACCCGGGTTACTCCAAATAGTACCACAAAACCTTTGGATTACCTTCTACTTCGACAAGGGTGGTAAAAATGGCCTTTTTTGGAACCAAGGTTCATAGGGGAAGTTTTAAACTGTGATTCTATGAGTTGATGAGTGGTATTAGCACTACAACAGTTGGCCTTGGTTTACAGAACCCGAAGGCAGAGGAAAGCGTAAATGTATTAAGAAGATGTAGGATCCAGTAAATCTGCATCTAGGGGAAAAGGTTAAATGATATTGTGGATATGGCAGACCTAGCCCTTGTGGGTCGATTCCCAAGTAAAAGAATGAGCAATGGCTCTTTAAAAGAATCAACCAAAGCAAACTTCGAACCTTTAGTAGGAAGCTCCCTTTGAAGTTTAATTCTAGTCAGAGATTGGAAGGTTTGGATATTTAGGTACGTGGGCAAAGTTAATAAAATTCTTCAAAGTAGGTGAAAGTGGGGTAACCAACCCTCGTTTCTCAAAAAATGGCATTTGGACTTCGATGCTAGAACATCTCCTTTGAATTTAATACCAGTTTGGGTAAGATTTCCCAAACTATCACTAGTTTCGTGGTTGGACGCAGAGTTTGAAGAAATAGGAAATGCCCTTGGCATTTTTTATGAGGCAAACACGACTTATCGTCATTCTAGGTATATGGGAATAGCAAGAACTCTTGTTGGACTGGATTTAAGCAGGGGTTTAGCAAAGTCAATAGAGATATGCAAGGGTGCTCAAATTTATCATTAAACCATCAACTATGAAGGCCTCCCCTTCAGGTGTAACCGATGTCACAAATATAGACACCAAGCAACCAAATGCTCCTATCCAAATCTTAGGGTACAAAAGTACTTGAACTCAACAAAGGAGAATCTGAGTGGATGAAAGAGGTTCATTGGGGCTGGAAACGACTAGGAGGAGAAAGTGGTTCCAGGTTGTCCACATAAGGCACTCTCAGAAATAGTACCACATCTTTCTAAGACGGATTAACAAAGGGACTTAGTGATGGAAGCATCTTGCGACAATAAGGAAAAATTGATTACATCGAGTAAGTTAAATCCATCCTCATCTCCGACAAAAAGCCACTCTTATGAACATTTGATTTTTGGGTCATGGGGATTAGAAGTAGAAAATAAAGGTGAAGAACCTCATTTTGATTTCCTTTCCTAGTCTAATTCAAAATCCTAATCCCCCTCCCCTCATACAAATTATCGGTATAGGCAGGGTGTTGATATAGAAGAAATCCTTATTTGATTCATCTGCCTAACAAAGATTACAACTCGATATAATGATATAATGGAAGCACATAGTGACCTAGATTCCATGGAGACTTCAAGTATAACCTTGGATCGAGAAAGATCCTCGGGGTCTTCCAGGAAAGATAGAAGGAAGCTTGGGGTATTTAGATGAAAAAGGGCAGAAAACTTCACATAGAGGGCAGAAATCATATATGTCATCGGCCCAAAAACAAGCAAGTTCCGAAATTAAATGGGGGAAACAACTATCTCCAATCGGGCTTCTTGGAGAAAATGCCCCCAATGTGGTTCAAAAATTATTTTTTTGACCTTGGAATGTCAAGAGTTGGCCAATCCCTCCAAAAAATTGGCCCTAAAATGTTTAGTGGAGACAACAAATCCTTGCATTATTTTTTTGCAAGAAGTTGTGACTGATGGGAAGAAAATAATTCATGATCTTTCAAATTTACTTGGGAGCTGGAAATTTAGCTTTATTCTTGTTAAAGGGAGATCGAGGGGGAACATCATTGAGTGGAGGAAAAGTTCTTTTAACCTCACTAACTCAAGGTTGTTCTCAACAGGTTTAGGGAAATCATTGTTCTCTCTAGACCTAGGGAAAGAAATTACCCTTCTAAATATTTATGGACCCTATCTGGATAGGATGGAATACTGGGACGAGATTTTCCAATTGGATTGGATTAAATATGGTTTGGTTATGTTGGGGGAATTTAAATTCTACCCTAAGAGCTTCAAAAGTATGGGGACCAACTACACAAATGGATTGTTTATCAGAATATCTTCTAAAAAAATTAGAGGAAGTAGGCATGTTGGATATTGAACCTGTCAAGCTTTCTCCAACTTGGAAGAACAAGAGAACAAGTGAGGCTCGCATTGCAAAAAGATTAGACTAGTTTATGATCTCTAAATCATTCCTAGAAGAAGCCATTAGAATTCCTCAATGGGTCACCTCTGGAGGGATTGTAACCATAGCCTTGCTACTAGAAGTAGCCCCAACCCAAGAGAAACCAGCTGGTCCTTTTAAATTTAACCTAGAATGGAACATGGAGGTATTTGTAAATAAGATCAAAGAGGTATGGGAACAATACAATGGATCCTTAAGAGAATCTACACCCATTTCCAAAAAAACTAGAAAAGAGCAAAAAGGATAGTGGTCCAATGGGAAAAAAAAAAGAGAAGAATCGAAGAGTTCTTGAGGAAGTGGAGGAAGCTTTAGCATCCCTTTACAGTAGTGAAGGTTTTTGTTTTTTTAGAGGAACAAAAAACAAAAATAAAAGATCTTGAGGAAAAATATTAGACATATTCTTTCAATAAAAGAAAAAGAATGTACACTGAAAAGGAGGGCTTTACGGCCCCAAGCAGGTGATGAAAACACAATTTTTCATAGATTTGCCAGTTGCAAAAAGAAGATTAATTATGTTTCGTCTATAGAAGGAAGTTGGCTCATGGACAACAAATTTCAAGGATATGGCAACAGAAGGAGTCAACTACTTCACATCCCTCTTCAAGGAGGATTCTCGTGCCGCAATAGCAGAGATTATAAGATTGTCAAATTCTTTCGCAATCTTTGTCAATCCAAAGGACAATCAAGATTTGATGGAGGTAGTGGAGAAAAAGGAATTGCATATGATTTTACTGAGTTTTCAAAAGGATAAAAGCCCGGGGCCAGATGGACTACCTATGGAATTTCTCCTAGGTTGTTATGATTTTATTGAGGATCTTAGGAGAGTGGTTGATTTAATAAGGTCTACAAGTAAAACCCTTGGTGCCTTCAATACAAATTTTATAGCATTGATCTCAAAAGTTGATAATCCTACAGCATTTGAAAAATTCATGCCAATATCTTTATGCAATTGTATATATAAAATCATATCAAAGGTTATTGCAAGAAGGTTAAAAAGGGTTCTATTAAGGAAAATATCTGAAAAGCAGTTTGGTTTCTCGAGGGAAGGCAAATCCGTGAGGCAATAGGGGTTGCCCAAGAAGGTTTACACTCAATCAAGGTCAAGAACCAAAGTGTGATGGTCGTCAAAGTGGACCTGCCCAAAGCATACGACAGGGTGAATTGGTTGTACCCTAAGGCTAATTCTCATTCATTTGGGATTATTTCGTAAATTTGTAGTATGGGTAATAAATTTGTAGCAGTTGAAGACTTGAGTAGGCTATAATAAAAGAGGACTACGAAGATGGTAGCTTTGAAGGGGTCAATATTGGAATTTCCTACAATATAACTCATCTATTGTTAATCGATGATATCTTAATTTTCTATGAAGGATCAAGAAGGGTGACTGAGAAACTTAAATAAATCATGGGACTCTTTTGTATGGCTACAGGGATGAAAATTGAAATGGACAAATCGACGATATCCATTTGGGGTATCTCAGAAATGGAAAATATATATTTCACTCAATTATTTCCCTATAATTTGGTGGATCTTGTTATTGGTCTGAAATATTTAGACTTTCAACTAAAGCCCAATATGTACAAAAAAAATGTGACTCGCAATGACTAATAACCAAAGTGGAGAAAAAGTTGAATTCATGGTGTAATTGGTCACTGACTAAATGTTAATTTCTTAAGACAAGCAAACTAAGCAAATAGATCAGATCTAATTACTCTACTGGAATTATTAACTCCTAATGCAAAGAAAACTAGAAAATCAAAACACATAGTACAAATTATTTATGCTCTTCAAAATCAATTCTTCATTCAAAATATCTTCACAACCTACAAGAGCTCCCTAACAAGGAAAATGGCTCTGAAAGAGAAAAACCACAAATCACTACAAACCTGAAAATTACAGTGCAGATCTGTATGACTATATGAATCTGAGCAGATCCATACGATTGTACAGATCAACTTTACGGCCTCTGCTGCCTCGGTTTGCATGTCGTTGAACCGTTGCCCTTTGACTTGTTGTTGTTGTTGTTGCTCTATCTTCTCTCTCGCCCAATTACTCACTCTCTGTGAATAATGAATGTCTCTTTGTCCTTTGCCCCTTGTTGTCTTTTATAACATTGACTTGAGCCATTTATCTAATCTCAATGGTCAAGATCTAACCATGAGATCAATGGATTTCTTTTAATTAAATCATTAAGTGACTCAACTTAAGTCACTTTATAAAAAGACGTTCACTTTATTAATTAATTAATAAAGTGAACTCTAGAAAAAGCATAGGATACATTTAATGACGATTTCCACAAGACACAATTGCAGAAATTCCTGTTCGAGCTACAAACACTAACACTCCCTCTTAGCAAGGAAGGTATTCTCCACCACTCTAAGCTTGTCTCTAAAGAAGACGAACTTGCCCTTTACCAAGGGCTTGGTAAAAATGTCTGCCAACTACTCATATGTACGACTATATTGGAGCTTGACTAGTCCCTTCAGCACCCTGTTTCTGATGAAGTGGTACCTGATCTTAATGTGCTTCGATCTGTCGTGAAACACTATGATCTAGGAGAGTTTGATGCAACTTTGGTTATCGCAATGGATCAAGGTCGACACAAGTTCCTAACCAAACAATCATGTGAGTAGCTTGCGAAGCCAGATGATTTCACAACTAGCTATATTGAACACCATGTACTCCACCTCAGCTGAACTCAGTGCTATTGAGGTCTGCTTCCTGTTGAACCGAGAAATCATTGTTGACCCCAAACTAAAGCAGCACCCTGAGGTGCTCTTTCGATCTGTACCACTGCCTGCCCAAGTCCTAGAAAGTAATGCATTGGTCCAATAATCCAATCTAAATCTGAGAACCACTGCAACCCCACACCATCTCCACCAAGTTACTGCAATCCATATCCTTTTGTGCCCTGCAAGTATCTGATCACGTGCTTTGTTGCCACCCAATGAAACTCCCTCGACTCCACCATGAACTGGCTCAGGGTGTTAACAACAAAGAAAATGTTTGGTCGAGTGTTGACCAAATACATCAACGAGCCAATCAGTTGCCTGTCTTGTCTGGAGTCTGCCAACTCTAAATCTAAAGATTCAATCTTCCTCAAGTTGGCCACCATCGGAGTGACCATCGGTCTGTTGTGCTCCATCCCGAATCTCTTCAGGATCTCAAGAGTGTATTTCCCCTATCCTAGGAAGATATCGCATGATCGTTGCCAAACCTCAAGTCCTAGAAAGTAATGCATTGGTCCAATATCCTTCATCTTGAATTTTGATGCTAAGTCTGACTTGCACCTTGCAATCAACCTCTTTGCACTCATCCACATACAACACCAAGATGACGACCTCAGATCCAACCAACAAGAAGTATAGGTTGGGATCTGCCTCACTCTTGGTGAACCACAAACCCATGTGGTTGCTCGATGTAGAATTCTTACTCAATGACTCCGTTGAGGAAGGTTGTCTACACATACATCTGATGGATGCTCCAACCCATCTCAGAAGCAATAGAAAGTACTGCTATGATAGAGGAGTATCTGGCTACAGGAGCAAAAGTCTCCTTGTAGACATTTACTCCCTCATTTTGAGAGAACCCACAAGCCACAAATTTGGCCTTGTACTTCTCCACACTGCCATTTGTTGCATGCTTTACCTTGTAAAGCCACCTAAAAGTCAACATGCTCCCGAACATCCCGTAAGGCCTGCTCAAACCACCTAGGCCTCCTGACTAAAGTCGAAGGGGTTGACTGCTCCTCCACCTCCTCTGGAGTCTAGCTCCCTGCACTAGAAGTCTCTGCTCTCAGCTCATCCTGTGGCCCCTCTGCAACTGTGGGTAGATCTTGAGATTTCCTAGATGCCAAGTTCTCCTCGAACCTGACATCTCGGCTCACCACTATCCTCTGTTGCTCTGTTAGTAAGACTCTGTAAGCCTTTGAATCCTCGCTATATCCCACCCAAATGCCCCTCTCTCCTAAGGGTTGCAACTTTGTCCTCTTCTCCACAAGAATGTGGATATAGACTAGACAACCAAAAATCCTGAGATGTCTTATCTCAGGTCTCTTGCCTGTGAAGGTTGTATTGCAAGCCTCGGCCCACAGAAACAAAGGCAAACTCTGATCATGGATCATGGCCTTTGTTGCACTGATGATCAACCAATTCTTCCTCTCTACAACCCCATTTTGTTGTGGGTTGTAGGCCATTGTCTTCTCCCTCTTGATCCCTGCCTCGTTGCAGAAATTAGTGAACTCATTGGAGGTGTACTCACCCCCGTTGTTTGTCCTCAACACCTTGATCTTCCTTCCTGTCATGTTCTCCACCTAAGCTTTGAACTCTCTGAAATGACTAAAGACCTCATCCTTGGTTTTCATAAAGTAGATCCAGGTCTTCCTAGAGAAATCATCAATGAAGGTCACATAATAAGATGCCTCCTTCATTGAAGCAACTGACATAGGCCCACCAACATCAGAATGTATCAGATCCAAAATTCCTTTGGATCGAGTCTCGCTGCTAGGAAATGGTGCCTTGACATTCTTTCCAGAAGCACAGCCTCTGCACAGACCCTAATGATACAAACTGAAGTCTGTAAGCCCAGTGACCATCTACCTCAATAACGATAGAGCTTTGTGATGGAGAAGCCCCATCCTCTTATGCCACAGCTCGCACAAGCTCTCAATGCCTGAACAAGCTGGCCTTGAAATCTATAAAGGTTCCCATCCCAAACTCCAATCCTCAAACCAATGTGTGGACTGGCTCCCTCTAGGAAAATGAACACCTTCCCCCTCCAGAAGTTAACCTCATAACCTTTGTCCTCCATGACTAAGATGGACAACATGTTCTTCTTAAGGCCAGGTACATACAGTACCTCCTGTGCATCAAAGGATCCTCTTGACTCAAGTTCAAACTCCATTGTCCCCTGACCCTTCCCCGAATACTTGGCATTGTTGCCAAGCCGTATGTGAAGCTCTAAGTCCTCCTATGATAAATTGTTAAATATCTCTCTAGCCTCTTTCATGTGGCAGGATGCACCATTGTCCAAGTACCAAACACTACTGGGAGTAGTGTTGGTAGAAAGGCAAGACACGAATGAAAAATCACTCTCGAACTTGGATGCAAGTTTGCTCAATTGTGCCTCTGTTGTCGCTACAACTATATGTGACTTGCCTTTCCTTCTCTGTGGACACTTGAGGAAAAGTGGCCTCTCTCCCTGACTGTCACCCTTCTTGACAAAAACTTCCCTTTTCCTTTCTTGGTTTTGCTGACAAGGGCTAAGTTTTCATCTCCTCCACCTCCTCCCTACATGTTGGGTCTAAACTCTCTACGAATCTCCTCTTGAATGCAGTCATCCCTGACTAGAGTCTCTCCCACTTGGGAAGTTTCTCATGGGCATAGATGCCCATGATGAATGGTTCCCATGTCTTGATGAAACCATTCAAAGCAATCTTTACTAGCTCTGCATCTAGTACAGCTTCCTCAATAGCTGCAAGTTGATCACGGATCTCTGTGATCCCCATAAGGTAGTTGGTCACATTGTCGGAGTTGGTCATTCTGCATTCTCTGAGCTTGGTTCTAGGAATCATCTTCCGACTCATATTATCACTTTGGAAAAGTGATAATAGGGCATCATACATCTCCTTGGAATTGGCCTTCTCCGACACATGTGGGATCAAATGATCACAACTTCAAGGATTACCCTTTGTGCCTTTATATCTTTCTTCTCCAATGCTGCCCTTACAGTTGGATCTGGCTACACCTATTGAATGCCTCCTGGTGCTGTAGTCTGAGCTAGTGCTGGAGCAGGAACACCGTTAGTCACGACCTCCCACAACTCTTGCTCCTTCAGGAGTAGTATCAGTCTTGCCTTCCAAGGTAGAAAATTTGAAACCCCATCAAGTCGATCCTCAACCTTCACACTGATGATTAACATGGTTGTCCTGAGCTTTGTCCTTCAAGCTCGTTGTGAAAATCTGCACTATTTCAACTGGATTTGCTTTTCTCTCAGAGAAAGAGCTCTGATACCATGTTAATTTCTTCAGACCAGTAAACTAAACAAATAGATCAAATCTAATTACTCTACTGGAATTATTAACTCTTAATGCAACTGAAACTAGAAAAGCAAAATACACAGTACAAATTATTTTTTCTCTTCAAAATCAGTTCTTCATTCAAAATATCTTCAAAACCTACAAGAGCTCCCCTAACAGGGAAAATGGCTCTAAAAGAGAAACACCACAAATCACTGCAAACCTGAAAAATACAGTGCCTCGATCTGTGTGCTTGTTGATCATTGAGGTTGTCCATACGGACTGTGCGGACCTACTAGTATGGATCCGTATGGATTTGTTTTACGACCTCTGTTGCCTCGATTTGCATGCAGCTAAATTGTTTCCCTTTGACTTGTTGTTGTTGTTGCTACTCTATCTTCTCTCTCGCCCAATTACGCACTCTTTGGGAATAATGAATGTGTCTTTGTCCTTTTCCCTTGCTGTCTTTTATAACATTGACTTGAGCCATTTACTTAATCTCAACGATCAAGATCTAACCGTGAGATCAATGGCTCTCTTTAAATTAAATCATTAAGTGACTCGACTTAAGTTACTTTATTAATCAAAAGTCATTTTATAAAACGGCGTTCACTTTATTAATTAATTAATAAAGTGAACTCTAGAAAAAACATAGGATACATTTAATGACAATTTCCACAAGACACACCTGTGGAAATACTACCCGAGCTACAAACACTACCACTAAAGGGGGTCACCTAATACTTGTGAAAGTGGTACTAGAAGCGATTCTAGTTTACTGGATGTTGCTTGCTTAGATACCAAAAGGAGTTCTAGAAAGGATTAGAAGGTTATGTTACAATTTCATCTGGTCAGGGGACCAAGGAAAAAAAGGATTTGAGCTTGCAAATTGGAAAAAGTTAGCTTTACCAAAAGCAAATGGAGGTTGGGGATTATAAAATGTCGTAGGCTAAAGATTCTACGAAATGAAGATTTTTTCAGGGATATTTGCTTGACATCTGGCGAGAAATTGTTGGATTCATAGATTTAAGTGATTATTTCTGTAAAATCCGAGTGCCCTGTGAGTTTTTCAGCATGTTGAATCCATTTCTACATTCAGAAATAGATTCTGAACAACAAAAGATAGTGGACTATTCAAATCATGAGAATTATTGGTCAATTGCGACTAATACTCATGGATATGGGTCATAGATTAATGACTTACACTACGCAGTTAATCACGAAAATGATATCTAAAAGATAGTGATTCGTGTAAATTTATATCGTCGGATTCCGGTGAAAAAAAACATTTCGTAGAACAGCTAGCCAATGCCTTATAAATTCCTTTCTTGTTCTCAAAAGCACTACCTGCAAAAAATGTCTGGAGATCAATACAAGGTATAGGACTTTGGGTTCAGGTAATTAGGGAAAAGTATATTGCACCAGATTTAGTAGAAGAATGGGTAAGGAACCATGTTAGAAGATTTTAATCTGCATCAATAATCTAGAAAGTGGTTACCACAACCTTCTATCTAGTTGGGAATTGGTTATTTTGGCGAGTTGGTAAAGGAGACAGAGTTCAAACCGGTCTAGATCCATGGATTGGAAGCAAAGACATGCACAGGTTACCCCCACAGATAATTCATAATCTAAGGAGCAAAGGCTACTACACACTAAGGAAGATTGTTAATTGGGATAGGTCCACTATATGGTAACAACACTAGTTATCTTAGAGGGAGATTGGACTAAGGGATGAAGATGCAGAATCATGGTAGAGATACAATGACATCCTAAAAGAGAGTTTTGTCAGGATTAGAGATGATGTAGATGACCAGATTATCTATTCATTAAATCCAACTGGAGACTATGTATTGAAGGCACCAAGGGTTTAGGGTTTAGTTCTAATTGAGGAAGGAAGAGAGGAACATCAAGCCTGGTGGTGGAAAATTGTGTGGAAACTCAAGTATCCTTCCAAAGCAAAAATCTTCATGTGGCTGCTCTTAAACAACAAAGTTCATGAGACATTTTACGAAAAAGGAACTTTATGGGCCCTCACTGGTGCAGTTTTTGTTAATGTGTAGAAGAATCAAACTCGCATAACATCATGACATGTCCATTCACAAAGCAGGTTTGGATTGAAGTAGAAGGAATGATTGGTCTAAAACGTATTTGGGCAAGGGATAAAATGGAACAAGCTTCTAGGATTTGGTGTACTAAAAAGGAAACGAAAAGGTTCAATATGGCTGGCTAGGAATTTGAAATTGTTTAAGGATAAAGAAACTTTGCCTTTGAAATGTGTTTTTCAAGCACTAAACATACATAATGCTTTCCCTTGGGGTCAGGAAAAACAAAAGTCCCACCTGTCTTCAGAAGAGGAAATAAATACGGATATTCCATGGGCTTACTTTGATGGTGCTACACAAGGGACCCCTTCTAGGGGTGGTACAGGAGGAATTATTTATTTCTCCATAAATCACAGCATCTCCTTCAAAGCAGGAATTGGTCAACAAACAAATAATTATTGTGAGTCAATGGCACTTAAACTAGTTCCAATGCTGGCACAGGGATATGGAATACCACACATTCAAATTTTTGGTGACTCTCTCCTTGTTATACAATGGATGAGGACTGAATCAGTCTTGAGGAATTTTACATTACAGCCTTTGTTTTATGATGTACAGTCTCTACAGGCAGTTTTCTCAAATATTTCCTTTTCACACATCTACAAGGAAAGGAACAAGATGACGAATGGCTTATCCAAAGCGGGAATAGGAATGGACAAAGGTGCCTAGCAAATTACAAAAAATAGGGATGAGCGTATATCTGATTTCATGCATGATCCTTGCGATTAACTACATGATATTTTACATTACAGTTTTGATGTATAAGCTACAGAACCCTATTGGATAGAAAAATTTCATTGATAAAGGATGATACTTTCAATTTTTCTAATGATAATTTTCTACTACATGATATTTTACTTTACATTTTTTGATGTATAAGCTACATAAATACTTCTGGACAGAGGAAATTCATAAATGATGGATGATACTTCCAGTTTTTCCGATGATGATAGAAATAGGGTAGAATGTAAGTAAAAGAAAATTACCTATTAGTGGACTTTGTTACAGCACTTCTTTTTTGTAAGGGAATTGTTATGTTTCTAATCAGGCCATAGACCTTAGAGGCATACTGTGAATGCCTTTCAGCATCTGATTATGTAATTTTGTTTTATAAAAAAGTTAAGAGGACTTTTTTCCTTGGAAAATATATATCTACACTATTTTTTGCAATTTCAAACCTCAAACGAAAAACCGGCCAGAAAAAATCACGAGATTTGGAAAAATAGGCACATCACAATTTTTTGAAAAAATTGGCAAAATCAAGAAAAAATGGGAAAAAATTGCTAGGCCATTTTTTCACTCTCTTAAAGTGTCGATTTTGGTTTTTTTTATTCATTTGCCTCTGTAGCTGCTGGGGAGTGAAAGGGAAGGCATTTACCAACATCAACAACCAATCATAGGTGGGCCAAACCATTGTTCTCATTGCCATCAAAGTTTTTTTTTATTGAAGCAGGGATCAATTCCTATCTGCCAACGGTTTTCGTATTCTCAAATCCCAAGTATTTCTTCAAATGTCACCCTCTTAAAGAAGTTTTTTTCTAGATTTATGCAAAGCTTTCTTTATAGAGCAACATACTTTTGAGCATTACAAAGAACAATCCATTTGTCCAGTCAATGTGTCAGGCTATTGCTATTGTTGGCACAGGGTATAAGTGTCATACCTACAAGGAGTTGCAAGGGCCACCTCTTCAAGCAAAAAAAGAGTGACATCACAAGGGAGGCCACTGGATGCACGGTGATGTCCGATGGTTGGACAAATGGGAATGGTAGGACCCTCATTAATTTCTTGTATATTGTTCTAGGGGTACAATGTTTATTAAATCTGTTCATGCATCAAAGCATGCTAAAGATGTGACATTTTTCTATAAATTGTTGGATGGGTTTGTCAATTGGGTTTAGCTCGAGTGGTTGGAACTTGGGAGGAATGATTGTTATCCTCCCCACCCAAGTTCAATTCCCGCAAGTGACATGTTGAGATCATAATGAGTATAATGTAGTAATGGCTTCAAGCCATGTTGTTGACCGGCCTTGTGCCCTAAAGATTCTAGGGTTTACCCTGGGTACCATCCTCGAAATGAGGGGAAGTACTCGGGGGTTTTCCCCGAGCTTTGTAACCTGAAATAAAAATGTTGGATGGGTTTATCAGATTGATACAGCTACCCCGCCCAGTCTGTATCAAATAAATGATGCAGCACCTTCTAGTGATAAACAAGCCATGACCTTTTCCTGTAAAAGGGGGAGAGGGAATCAATACTATATAGCTAGTTGCTAGATTTGTCATTGTAGATGACTCATGACGATGAGATACATTTACATATTTGTTGTCATTTTGTATTAATTGTCCGCTTTTGAGTCCTTGATAGGACACAACTATCAGGGTTCAAAATTCAATATCAACTTTGATGTATCATTTTTTTATTGGCATCCACTACATCATCTATGTCAATGTCTTTTCCATATTATATGCGAATGTGTTTATTTGATGTTGTTGGTTTATATGTTTAAAAATATATATAAATGAATTTATTTGTATTTTTTAATGCCTATCATGGTTTGCTGATTTTTTTGCCAATGTTGTCGATAAGTTCTATTCCGAACATGAAAGCAAGAGGAATTTTCCCCTTCCCATCCAAGATCAAAACTTGTTGATCTTGTTTCAACAAGAAAGCAAAGGGAGACTTTAAGCACATTCAAGGTGCACATATATTAGATGTGAGACTCAAGCTCGACTTGGAGGATGTATCACTAGATTGACCAAACATGACTCTATTTTAGTCTTGGCCCAATTTTTTCTATGAGGATGGAAGTCAAAGTTGAGGATGAAGGTAATCTAGGGTTTTTAGTCATAGAACAAGCGGAAGGAATATATGTTTGCAATCTATGCAGACAGTTAGGGTTTCCTTTCCCATCGAATGGTTTTTAAAGGTGCCAAGGAGCTATCTTAAAGGGCATTGATAGGTTACTTTAGGGCACAAATACTGCCACTATCAAAGCTGGCTCCATGGATCACATTTGCATGGGCATCAATGGCCAATGATAATGGAGGGATCGTTCCCCTACAACATGGCCTTTTTGTTCGAAAATCCAGCAGAAAGGGAGGTAGTCCTACAAGGATGTACCACAAGTCGGGGCCAATACTATTGCTTTGGAATGACTCTTTCAACTCAAGCATAGCATAGCAAGATCACCTTTATCTTTGGGACCAGCTTTTGAGCTAGCAATGAAAGGTGTTCCTAGATTTTTGGTTCTAATGCAAACTAACGAAGATCTCCCTAATAAGATCATTCAAGTGGGGGGGCTCTTAATGGAACCAATTGATCAATTACAAGGACATCCCCTTCAAATGTTCTTTTGGCCATAGGTATGGCCAAATCCTTTGCAAATGTCGTCAAAAGATAAAAGATTTCAGGAAGAGAAAGAAAGCTTGGTTTCCTCCTAGAAGCAACTCAAGTAATCTTGGCAACTAGTGTATCCAAGAGGGAGATCCTTTCAAAGACAGATCTCATGCAGAAGGTGGATCACCAAGATCTTATGAAGTGAAAGTGAGTCGAGATGCTCTTCCCAGGGGTTACACCTCATGATGAAGGTTGGGGGTCAATGCAATTGATGTTGAATATGATAGCAACTCCTCTAAAAAGCATACACATCTTGTGTCTCCTTTGGGAGAAGCAGTTTGGTTTAGCTCTAAGATTTGAAGACGGCTCCACTGTCTTTCTAGAGAGCTACAGACACTTGGCAACTTCTTTGGGTACCCCAACCACAAATGCTTGGCCTTATACATGCAGGAGGCCCTCCGTCTCCACTCTTCTATCCTCCAACCACATCCACATCCTGGACCAACTCCCACCCAAGGGATCACTTCCTTTTTCATGGTGCTCTCAACTAGGGGCACCAAGCAGTAGATGGATAGAGATGATCCCTAGTCAGTGAGGACACGGGGCATTGTTGCTACCTCCGTGAGACCCCAATGGCATCATCAAACCAGAACTCACAGTAGCAAACAAACTAGTCGCCAAATGAGATCTTCCAAACCACAATGACGGGGCCTTCCTTTCAAACAACAACGCAGCACTCATTCCAACTCCTTTCCTGAATCTTCTTCCAAACAAACATCTATGTTGAGCTTCCTTCATTCGGCCTCGGATATTAGGAGAGATGGTTCTAGTGGATAGCCTCATACCACTAGAGCCATAGATTCTATATCTACTCACCTTGTGAATCTCTCTCTTGGACTGCCTCTCCATTTTTGGAGTGGATCTTAGATTAGACTTCTATTCTATTTTACTTCCTGCTTCTTGCTTTTATATAGGACCACTTCTTGCTTTTATATAGGAGGCACTTTAGCGCTCTTGCTTTGCATAGATATCATTATACCTAACAGACCCATTGACTTACTTCAGTGGCCATTTGTTGGACATAAATACATTTATCTTATCTTAACTTATCTGAGAATGCTTCTCAATGCTCATTCATCTTTGCAAGCTATTTCCTCTAGTTTTGACCAAGGGTCCCTTTTACCACTACTAGTTTCCTCCAGCTACATCCACATCCTAGACCAACTCCCACCCAAGGGATCACTTCCTTTTTTATGGTGCTCTCAACTAGGGGCACCAAGCAGCAGATGGATAGAGATGATCCCTAGTCAATGAGGACACGGGGCATTGTTCCTACCTCAATGAGACCCCAATGGCGTCACTAAACCAGACCTCACAATAGCAGTCAGACTAATCGCCAAATGAGATCTTCCAAACCACAACGACGGGGCCTTCCTTCCAAACAGTAGTGCAGCATTCATTCCAACTGCTCTCCCGATTCTTCTTCCGGACAAACATCTATATTGAGCTTCCTTCATTCAACCTC
>ML802955.1:110772-166639 GCA_009831015.1 Picea engelmannii
GATAACATTCCTCCTCTCAGCCATTAAGCTAGATCCAATTTACAATTGATATCTTCTATCTAATATTTAACCCACTTCACTACAAAATGTCTACTCCAACTATTCAATAAAATATCTCAATACTTTACTAGTTTAAATGAAATATTCACTCCTAATAAAAAGACCTTTTAAAATCTTATTAAAATTAAATATTTACCTCTTAAAATATTTTAAAACTTTATCTTTCTATCCACCCTTAATAATCACCTCTTAGAATTTTGAAGAAATATGTCTCTCTCAATAAGATGGAAATTATTTATCCAAATCCAAATGTTTGGTGAATTATTCCCTTCATGCAATTCTTAGAGTTTTGTGAATTATTCCCATAACGTGTTTTGTAAAGTATTCACATAACTTTCCTTTTCTCAACCATTCAACTAGATCCAATTTACAATTGATATCTTCTATCTAATATTTAACCCACTTCAACTAGATCCAATTTACAATTGATATCTTCTATCTAATATTTAACCCACTTCACTACAAAATGTCTACTCCAACTATTCAATAAAATATCTCAATACTTTACTAATTTAAATGAAATATTCACTCCTAATAAAAAAACCCTTTTAAAATCTTATTAAAATTAAATATTTACCTTTTAAAATATTTTAAAACTTTATTTTTCTATCCACCCTTAACAATTACCTCTTAGAATTTTGAAGAAATATGTCTCTCTCAATAAGATGGAAATTCTTTATCCATGTGAATTATTCCCTTCATGCAAATCTTAGAGTTTTGTGAATTATTTCCATAATGTGTTTTGTAAATTATTCCCATAACTAGAAGACAAGATATCCAAGTATCTTAAAGAATTTCATTTTATCATTGTAATTTTAATGAACCCACAATATGGAACTTTGTTGTAATAGAGTGGTGTTTTTTTTCAACAAGAATATTTCTCAATATATTATAAATATCTGGTGTTCACAGTATATAAGTGAAAAGACATAATGCATCCATCAATGCCAGCGGCACAACATAGAGATGAGTCTCAAACAAGAAGACCTCCAAATACTCGAAGATAATATACTAAGGCGTGTTGTGCCAATATCTATAGTAGGAAAAATCTAGAAAAGGTTCCACTAGGCCTATACAAAAACAAAAATAACATCTGATCCATCATAAGAAGAGATGAAGAAAGAGGGGAGGACCCTCGTTCCCATCGATCCATTTGTTGTATTGGATCTTTCCATCTGGAAAATGAAGCGCCTTTTTGGACAAGGTGTCTGCCTCTTCATTTTCTTCCCTATAGATGTGTGTGAAACTAATAAAGTTGAGGATATGTTTCAACGCCCACACTCGGTCCAACCAGCCTAAAAGCGAGGAGACTTGAAGAGTCCCCTTATTATTTAGCCAATCGATCACAATCTTTGAATCATCCAAGACTTGGATATGCTCAATATCCAAACAGATAGCCAATGTTAAAGTAGCCCACACACCCAGGAGCTCAGCTCTAGTATTTGTACCTGGACCGTAGTTTAGAGTCCACCTGTAAACAATATTTCCAGCTATTTTTATAATGCCTCCAGCTCCACTGATGAGACCATTTGCTTGTGCCGCTCCATCAAACCATGCTATAGAATTTGAAATGAAAGCAGGAATTTTTTTTAGTCTAGGCATCTTTCTTGGCAGTGCCTTACTTCTAGCCATGCTTTCTAAGAAACCAGATACTCTACAGGTAATCCCCAGTAAGGAAGGGGCATGAGAATCAAAGATGCAAGAATTGTGCTCCAACCAGATGTACCAACAGACCAAAGAAGGGAGAAAGACAAAGGATTTCTCTTGTTTTATCCAAGTTTCAAAACAACCCGAAATAGAGTTACCACTCCAGGAAGTGTTCAAGCTAAAATTTGCAATGAGAAGTTGCCAAAGATTTTGTACAAAAGGACAGTTAACAAACAGATGTAACCCCGTCTCCTCCTCCAACAAACACAAAGGGCATATGCTAGGGCCTATCCAACCTCTTTTTTGGAGGTTTTCCCAAGTTAAGAGTTTGTTTTCAGCAACCAACCACGTAAACAATTTTATTTTGTAAGGAAGGTCCTAGGACCACAAATGTTTACGCCACCCCTCACTCTGGAGAGGCCATAACTTTTTTGATAGAGCAGTATAGACATTTTTAACAGTGACCAAACCCGAATGATCCCCACCAGTCCAGAGTAACAAATCATCTGTAGGCAGAAGAAGGATGCCAGAGGAAACCAGTGCCTTGCAGAAAGTGGTCCACTCTGTAGCCAAACCACCTGAAAATCCCAAAGAAGAATTGCCTTTCCAGTGTTCCAAGAGAAGGCCTGAAGTATCCTGAGCTTTTGCTTGATACAGATAGTGGGTACTTTTAATCTTTAAGGCCACAAGGAGTTCCTGTGAGAGAAGCGAGGAATCACCCAACCCCATAATCTTATCCAAACCAATCAAAATTGATTGACCATTCCCCAACTGCCAGCTAAGCCAATGTGTGATAAGAGGGAGCAACTTCAGTAAATTATTCTAAGTCTAAGAGGCTAGAGGTTGTTGAATAGTTGTCGATCAAAGCCAGGTAGCAACCGAATTGTAAGGAAGATACTTATCCTTGATCACCCTGTTCCATATACTGTCTTTCGTTAACACCCGCCAAAGGGAATTCACAGCCAAGGCACGATTAAAAAGGAAAATGTTCTTGATACTCCACCCACCCACAGACTTGGCTCTAGCAATTATCTCCCAACTAACCAGATGGTAATGTTGAGTTGAACTGCCACGCAACCAAAGAAAATTAAAGATTAAAGACCTAATCCTTGAGAGCACAGAAGTTGGGATCGCCGCCAAAGCCATCCAATACCAGCCGAGGGAACACCAGGAAGAGTTTTGGAGCACACAAAGCCATTACCAAAGATACACTTCGACGGAGAGCAGTCCCCTCCCTTCAGTTTAGTCGAAATGGCAGGTAGCACAGGGTCTGAGGGTAGTAAACTGGTAGTTGACACGCCATTAGGTTTAGTTAAAGCTCTTGTAGGATTGAAAAGGCATGCCTGCCTCCAGATATCCTCGTCCGTCGCACTCATTAGTGCACTGATGACCGCTTCTGTCATCAGAAGCTTCTAACTATGAAGGAAAGGTAGACACCTAACCTCCACTATGAGCATCTTGAATCATGTATCAAAGCAGGACACTCGGAACGAGAGCCTGGGGTAATAGTATTAAAGAGGACAAAGATTCTAGATGAGAGGACAGGCTACAATAATGAGCACAGCTCGGCAAAATAAATGAAGCAGGTCACTAAATATAGAAAGAAAGTAAGCCAGACACCCAGTAAAGTAGCCACCAATGGAAAACCTCCAAGGGATTTAGCGGATAGTTAACCATCTAGAAAACTGAGGAAAAACAAGTATTCAAGAACTGGCACCTATATCTACAGGCCAACCACACAACAAGCACCCCCACACCTGGTCAAAGTGGTAGGAAGCCATCAAAAAACTCTATAGTAGACAAGTTCCGCCATTAGTCCACTAAAAGTTGCAGGAATTCAAAAAAAAATCCCGCCTCTCATCTTCAGCATGCTCCCGTCTGATGGCTCAATGACTTATTAATGACTCCTTTCGTAATAGAGTGGTGTTTCACAAAGGGAAAGAGAAGATCATTATGTTAAGGGGATAAAATATACAAGATTTGATGTGTTTTATTGTGTTTTGGTAGTTTAAATGTGTTATGAATTAGTTTTTTGGGGTTATTTAAAATAATGAAAAGGAAAACTAATATTTTTGCCTAAAATTCAGTAATAATTATTTTGGATTGATATTGTAAATATTAGATGTTAATATTGTACAATTTAATTGTAATAAGGGTATTTGAGGGTGTTGAATCCATTTATACATTAAAAACAACAATTTCATCATCAATCTAAAATTATAATTTTAATAAAAATTATTCGACAATATTCTAGTAATAACAAACCAAAGAAAAGTCAAAATTGTAAAATGTTTAGCCTTATTTTTATTGATTGTGACTAAATATAAAGTGCGACAAAAAAAACCTTATAAAACCTTTTGTAAAAATCCATATAAAACTTAAAAATTCTATTGAAGACCTTTATTTACCCTAGTATCAAATAAGGTCCTTCAAAACTCTATTTTTTATTTTATGTTTACCCGTTACCATTACATCTTCATTAAATGAGATTTTTGAGGAGATATGTCTTTCTCATTGAGATATGAAATTTTTTTATCCCATTCTTAATGTTTTATGAATTATTTTTTTCATTCAATTTCTAGTGATCTACAAATTGAAAGACAAGATTTCTAAGCATCTTTAAAGATTTCATTTTATTATTGTACCTTCAATGAACACACAAGATGGGACTCTGCAACAGTGGAGCAGTGTTTCACAAAGGGAAGACCTAGATCATTAGGAATATGTCAAAGAGGAAAAATATACAAGACCACAAACATATGTTGTTTGCTAGTAGTCCAAATGTGCTACGAATTGACTGTTTTTTACCCACTCAAAATAATGAAAAGGGAAACTGACATTTTTGCCGTAAAATCCAACAATAATCATTTTGGATTGATGGAAATGCATATATCAAATGTTAACATTGCATAATCTAGTTGCAATAGGGGCATTCAAGGGTGTTGAATCCATTTATGCACTAAAAATAACAATTTGATCAATCCAAAATTAAAATTTTGGTAAAAAATGCTTGGTCGAATTACGATGATGACAAACCAGAAAAGGTTGAAATTGTAGAACGTTTAACCTTATTTTATTGCTTGTGACTATAAATTGAGACAAAAGCCTTATAAATCCTTTTGTAGTGAACTTTTTAAGGCCTTGAAAATGGGGATATGCCTTATTTAATAAACCACAATTTTTTTTTGAAAACCTTTCTCTTTGATGTTTTTGATAAGTTTGTATTTACATGTTTTTTTGATAAGAAAACGAGTATTTATATGAAATAAAATCTTAATACAAGATCATTTATAACAATATTGTTTTTTTTTATTTAAGCATTGAGGGGCTTCTGTAGTGCAACATATTAGATATCATTTTTGGGATTAACTGCATAGACTAAGTCATTAATCTATGATCCATATCCATGAGTATTAATCAAAACTGACCAATAATTCTCATTATATGAGTAGCCCACTTAACATTGATTACAGTGGGTGATGCTCACAAGGGTGAAGAAGTGAGATTGAAACTAGTGAAATAAATCGCAAAACGTCAATCATCACCTCAGGGGCTTGCACCCGGTAACCGGGACTTCCCAGGCGGTCACCCATCCCAAGACTTCTCTGGCTCGAGCACGCTTAACTGTGGATTTTTCCCCACAATCAAGCCCACTTAGCTTGCTACAATACTTGTTAAGGTTTTGCAAATGGGGTAGAAAGATAAGTGGGCTTGATTGTGGTGAAACTCCACAGTTAAGCGTGCTTGAGCCAGAGGAGTCTTGGGATGGGTGATCGCCTAGGAAGTCCTAGTTGCCGGGTGGAAGCCTCGAAGGTGATGATTGATGTTATGTGATTCATTTCGCTAGTTTCAATCCCACTTATTCACCCCTATGAGCATCCCCTGATGCAATGAGTGTCAAGTGGACTATTCATATCATGAGAATTATTGGTCAGTTGCGACTAATACTCATGGATATGGGTCATAGATTAATGACTTACTCTACGCAGTTAATCCCAAAAATGATATCTAATAAAAAAATCCTCGGGAAAAAAGTAGTAACTCTATTTATAGCCAAAATAAAATTACATTCCATAGATGCTTGCAATGAGCATTTCAAATAGCTCTTTAGCATAAAATAATATCCTCTATCTCATAGATTCAAAAATTTCCATATTAATTCATCGGTCCTCCGAGAAGTATCCAAAAGTCCATCACTTTTCTGTCTCTCATAAGTTCTTCATAGCTCCAAAAAGACTTTGTAGTGTGTTATATGTCCAATCCCTAAGGTCAAAAATGTTCATAGATAGGTCTCTTTTATACAATCTTCTACTTCAAATACCATGCATCATCACCAGATGAAATGAATCCCTCAACGCATAAAATATCTATAGATATCATTCATTTGAGTGACTACATGATAGGTCCATGTTCAAATACAGTGGTTGTTCCTTCGTTCACTTCCTCAATGATCCACTTGCCCAGTTCAAGATGCATTACCTCTTTTGAGAGTTTTCCTGCTTCAATATTACACTCCCCGTAGACATGGCAAAAAGTGAGAAAATTAAAAGTATCTTTCATTCTCAAAGTTTCTTCATAGACATGTCTAAGAAGGAAGTTATACACTACACTCTCACCCCACATCCACTTAATTACCATCAATGAGTCTCCAAATATTTTTAATTTTGAAACCCCCTACTCAGCAACCAATGAAAGTGTTAATTTTAGTGTCATAAACTCAACCATGTTGTTTGTCCCCCTACCAAAAGCATCTTTGAATTTTAGAAAATGTGAATATTTTAGGAAGAGAATGCTTTCCCCACATACCTTTGACACTAACTTGTGAAAAATTATGGGAGGCACCATTAAAATAGGCCCAAGATATAGTATTGTTAATCACTTTCATCCTAATCAATCAATGTGGTTGATTAGAATTTGTTTGAGGAAAATTCTTGATTATACTCGCTCCCTGAGTGGCACACTGTAAGACTAATAAAGTTTTACCCTCGAAGAGGGAAACATTCTTAGCAAACCATTCTCCCCAGCTCACAATGACGGGAAGAGATTTCAAATTGTCATAAGCCCTTTGACCTATCCAATCTTTCGACATTCTTCAATCGAGGCTCCAATCCATACAACATTTAAACCAACTAACACCCCCACCTCTTTCCAAACAAGCTTTGTAAAATCACAGTTCATGAGTAAATGATAGGTCGTCTCCTCGTCATTTCTACAGAGAGGACATTTGTTAGGCCCCTCCTTTCCTCTTCTCTAACACTGGTCGTAGGTTAGTATTCTATTGTTTAAAGCAAGCCACGTGAAAATCTTGGATTTCATAGGACACTTAAATTTCCATAAATATTTCTACCACCAATAGTTTTTTCCTACTGGGAAGTCTTCACAGAAGGCCTTGTACCCCATTTTTGGGGTATACTTATCCTCGATTATGTTTTTAGACCATACAAGCTCATCCTCCTCGTCCATTTTCCTAACATGGCTCCTCCACAACAAAGATATATATTTTTCCCACTCAATTGACTCATTTCCTTCCAACCCAATACTAACAACACCCTTCCATTATTTTTTGCAAATAGTAGTAAGTTCCTTGTCAGCCACTTGACACAGTTTGTAGAAGCCCATTTCCTGCAATTTTTTAATCAATTGTTCTGAGAGTTTGAAAGAGCCCATGCATCCTACCAACATATCTTCCCCCAGCTTCACCCTTTCACCTCGACCTATCTTTCAAATGATCCATCTTCCACAAAAGGAAAATCAAGAACCACTACGTTCCACATGATCGAGGCATTATGACGAGTCTTGGTAGATCTTCAGATACCCTCTTCCATAGATTCTGGATCGATATATTTCTAAATCATCATTTTTCTCCATAAACCATTAGTGATAATTAGTCACCATACACATTTTGTTGATAAAGCTTTCACAAAGAGTGATAGATCTTTGATTCCCCATTTGTCTATGTCTTTGGGAAGTGTCAATCTCTTCGATTTCACTAAAGTTTTGCTCCTCTTCTCCCAATCTCCAAACCATAGGAATTTCATACATAGCTTTCTAATCTTTTCAAGGACAAATTTTGGTATAAGAAAGAGTGACATCCAGTAGACCAAAATTGCCTCAATAACATATTTTGTGAGGGTGAGTCTTCCTTCGTGCAACAACCACCTGTTACACCACACTTTTAATCTCCTTTCAATATCATCTAGTCCCAATCCCTTACACCATAGTCATTTGGTTTAATGAAGAAACCCATATATTTGATTCCTCTATTAAGGTCCATCTCTTGGAAAGGGAACAATTGTTTGAAGAAAATTATATCATCCTCATTGATCCCCATGTAAGAGATGGAGGTTTTCCTTTCATTTACCAACATACTCATTGTTGTGCAATACAGATCCAATATCTCATTGAGTTTTAGAGCGTTCTATCTGGACCCATTAGAAAACAGTAGAATATCATCGGCAGATAAAAGTTGGGTTAAAAATATAGTTCTACCCATCCTTATGTCTTCTAATGTTGTAGATGTTGTAGCTTCCAATAGAGCATGACTTAGTGCTTCTACAACAATTATGAAAAGTAGCAGGGACAATGGAAAATATTATATAAATGACTATCATAAATTAAAAACAATGCATGTCAAGTGAGTTTAACTCAAACAATTGCGAGCAAAATTGCTATCCTCTCCACCTAGTTTCAAATCCTATATTATAACATAATTATCTTCATAAACCATTTTATTAAACATCATAATACGAAATTATTAATAAAAATTTTAAAATAAAAATAAAAATAATTAATAATTCATTTTCTAATATATGTTTTCACACATATTATGTAACAACACCCATAAACAAAATTACTTTAATATTCCAATATGGTGTTTTCATGTGAACTAATTATCCTAGCTAACATGGTTAAGTAAATCACCCAAATCACAATGAGGAATTCTAATCTTTTGTAAAATTAAAATTTGAAAACTTATTTTAAACCAAAGTTATTCACGTTGGGGACACTTATCATTGTGATCACTTTAGTTGTGCATGTGGCCCTTCTCTATGTGTGGCATCTTGCTTGCCAAAAGGTATACTCACCTCAATGTCTCCAAAGCCACAACTATCTCCAAATGTGTTTTCACAACTACTTACAAGTGTTGAATTGTGGTTGCCCTATGAGCCTAACATTGGTATGTCACTATATAGATATGTACTTTTTAAGTTCATCCAGATGGCATAAACCTTTATGTCCTTGGCAAGGTTTTACAAATAATGCATTTACAATATAATAAAGTTAGAGAGGTTAGGTTTCCCATAAAAATATGTATTGCTAAGGAGATTCATAACCAAATGAACAATAGTGAATCATATGGTATATGTCCAAAAAGGCAAAAGTGATCCACCAACAAAGCCGAAAGGGATATGTTTGGCATGTCCCAAGCAAGGCTCCACAATACTCCCAAAAGTTACCTCACTCCTCATGCCTTTTATCATTGCGTGTTGGTTGAAAGGTCATCAAAGGTGAATACTTCGAGAAATAAAGTTTGGTAAAATATGAGTCAAATATTTATAAAATGATTGATTTAAGTTGTAATATTAAAGATTTTGAAATTGTTTCAATTTTGAAAGATGTTATTTTAAATCTAACTTTTTATAGTTATAGTTGTTAGGTGTGAATAATTTTTTTTAGTAAATTAATGAAATATTATTACCGGTAATTACTCCATCTTGATGAAGTATTGAAAGACCATGTTTGTTGGTTGGAATATTGGGGGTAAAGATTATGTTAATAAGACTTTTCAAGATTTTTTTAAGGACAAATACTTTAACAAATAAGGCATTGAAATATACCATGAGATAGGATGTCAACACTTTGTACATCTCCCATGTGATAAGTAGTGATATCAAGTTTGAAAAACCCAAAAACAATTTTTATTGACAATTCCTAACTCCTAGAATAAGATTGTATTGATGTCAGTCTTGAAGTTTTGTAAAGACATATATCCCAATTCTTGATATCAATGTAACCTTAACCATCCATCTCCTTAGAAATAGCTAATGAAGTGAAGTCAACCCTTCATCTCTTTAAAAATAATTACAATGAGGCATTAATCTAGTAGTGACTCTTTCTTTAGAACCAACTCTATATAAAGCTCAAGACCAAGAGCATAACCAACCCTTCTAACTTGGGTAAGACCTTTTATGACCAGAAGCACAAATTTTAAACACAAATTCCAATACCCTTGTGGAAGTTATTAACCTTTTAATGAAATAAAGAAATGAGTGGTGTAAGGTAACAATTGTAAGATAAATGTGGTACACCTTGAGTGAGCTGAATGACGAAGAACATGTGTTTCCTCTTTAAAGATCACATGTATGAATTTGGAAAAGGTAAAATATGTATACTTACATAAACTAAGTAGCAATCAAATCGCTATGAAAAAGAAGTCCCTTATCTTACAAATAATGAAGCCTGAGAAAAAAGGTATTTGAATCACTATCCCAACAAGTAGCAAAGCCTGGGAATATCATCTCAAATCACTATATTGGGACACATAACAAATATAAAATCTCCCTTAAGTTAAACATTGGACAATGAAAAAACATATCATTTGATTGGATAAAGGTGAGGACATTAATCTTAAAAACATGTTCATTGATGTGAATCAATTACTAATAGTCCCTATTGAAAGGAAGGTAGGGACTGATAATATTATCCATGCATTAGAGGGGTGTGGTAAGGGCGTTTATGCTACATGTGTTAGAAATAATACGTGTGCTCGTTTAACCATAGACAATATAGCAATATTGTCACCCAACCATAGGCCGAAGCCACCCCCGAGCACCTTAACCTTGACAGAGAGAATAATTCTGGAAGCAAACCCAAAAGCCAATCAAGATAGCATACCACTCTCCATAGCTAGCGTACCAAGCAGAAACTCCAAACCATAACCAAGAGAAATTCCAAGCCTAAAACTGAAAATACTAGTTGCAGTAGCTGCAACTACAACTACTCTCCATACTTGCGCACTTACTAAATTTCTGCAGTGAGAACTAAATTTCTGTAGTTGCGTGTTGTGTGTATCCAAATGAGCTCTGGCATATTGTATTTACATTGCTCTTCCTTAGCTGTTTGGGTCGACTTCTCTTTCTGGAGGCTAAAAACTCAATATTAATTATTTTCTTTAGCTGACTTGTCTTCTAGGGTTATGTCCAATGCTTTAGGGTTTCTTCTTGCTTCCCAAAATATTCTATTCTTGTCAAGGTTACACGCGAAGGTTTAATACCTACCGTAGCTACCATATTATCAACACTCCCTCCTAACTAGGGAAGTATTTAAAGGTAATGGTCTTGAGCACAAACACACCATTCAACGGGTAGCATCATCATAGCCACACATGCTATCTCATGATCAAATCACGAGCACCATCATCAGTATCATCTGATAGCATCAATTGTATCATCTCTCAAAGTCATACTCCATCTGAGTAATCAGGCATGATGTTGGATAAGTCACTCACTCCACAGACTGATACAAGAATCATTCTCCTAATCCGAACATATGTCCTAGAAGAATAAATATTCCAAAAGATGTTGGAAGCCACACCATGGGCTACAAGGACTATTCTTCTAATCCAGACATACGTCCTAGAAGAATAAATGTCCTGGACCATTTTCCGCCTATAGAATGTCTATCCACCAGCACAATGACTATCCATCTAGCTGATAATCATTTCCAACACTATTGATAGTCTTCATGGCAATAAGAACAATGTCATTCAATAGAACACAATTGTGTATATCCATAGTAGTACATAACTACTATCTAGTTGTACACAACCACATCAAGTAGCACACGACTACTTAATTAGTGACGCATAGTCACAACCAGTGGAACACATCCACCACAATAACATACATCTATTGTCCAAAGACATACAGTCTCCACAACAATCATATCATCTTATATCAACCTACATAAAACAATATCATGATATAAACTGAGTCATCTATGCCATTCTTCCACTCACATCTGTGAGATCTGGAAGAACATCTGCCATCAGAATGTAAAACATCAGCCATGGGCTATCTGGACTATTCTTCTCAAGCACAAAAGAATAATTGTCCCTGATTTCTGAGCCTGGACCATTCCTCTGGCACTAATCATAGTGCAACCTGGAGAGAATGAGTCTTCCCTAGGGAATGCCTGTCCCTGATTGCTGAACCTGGACCATTCACCTAACTAGGCCATTCCTCCGGCACTAATAATAGTGCAACCTGGAGAGAATGAGTCTGCCCTAGGGAATGACTCTCTGAACCATTTCCTAATGGAAATGATTGTCCTGCACCAACCTCCAAAACAGACCATTCTTTGAAAATGATCACAACTGTGAACTTCGAAAGAATGACTGCCCGATGAGGCGAACCATTCTACTTGACCATTGCTCAGAGTGACTTCCAAGAAGAATGATTGTCTTAGACCATTACCCCACACTAGCCACAAGGGGAATCGTTGTCTATGGTACATCAACAATCTATCGGACCATTTTCATTACGAAAATGACTGTCCGATCTGGACCATTTTCCGAACTGGAAAATGCCTGTCCGTCAGAAATCTCAAACTACTTTTCAAACTGGAAAGGAACTGCTCATCCTAAACCATTTTTCAAACTGAAAAATGATTGTCCATAAATCAATAACATATAAGTGCTCCCTCCCAACCTGGAAGTAATCTCTTCCTTTTTCAATACGAAATTCGTCTCCACGAGCCCCAACTTGTTTCTTAAGTACACAAACTTTTCATCTTGGACAGAGGCTTTACCAAAATATGTTTTATTTTCTCATCTATGGAGATATATTGGAGAACCACTTCTCTTTTCTGGACTTCATCATGGATAATATAATGCTTGATCTCAATGTACTTCGGTCTGTCATGGAATATTGGTTTTCTTTGAAGGTTTCGTATAGCTTTGATCATTACAATATATCATGGTCAAATTCAACACTTATGTTTCCTGCTAGCTCATGATATCATGGCAAGACTCAAACTGAAACATATCCAAGTGGCACTTCTTCTGTCATCAAGAGATTTTTCCATGGATTAGCAATCCATCATCCCAGACTTTTGAGTAACTATTTTGATACACTATCTCTATCATAAAAAGTTTTCACCACGCTTCTGCTGTATATGAGATACTCTACATCAAGTTGTTTGAATCCATACAAGGTCTTCATATATCTGCACACATGGGTCTCTTTTTGGTATAAGCTTCTTTCTCACTTGCTTTATTGGGAAGAACAATCTTTTACATGTAAATTCCAATCCATGGATACAACAAGAGGTATATCTGCTTGACTGGAACAAATTGTTGTCATAGTATTCTCCCTCCTTTTGGAAGAACCTCTGAATCTTGCAATGATTCCATTCATAAGTATTCTTCACATTTTCTTACATACATTGTTCTTTATCATAACTTCCATTTCTTCTGCTTGATTGCTTCTAGTAGGTTCAAACTAAGTTGGTAGTCTTTGTGATTCTCGGTATAATAACTGGTTGTTCTGGATTTTCTTTCTTTCTTGGAATCTTCATGTTCCTCCTCATGTTTCTCTTTAGCTCTTGGGTCCATGGAGTCTTCTATAGATTCCATGCCCTAAAGATTCCAACTTCTTCCTTTCATCATGGATGTAGATGGACAACCAAGGATACTTTAAGGCTTCTTTTCGAAGAAGACTTCTTCTGAACATGTGCTTCTTATCATGGCTGCTACTTTCAATGGGAACATGGACAAATACTTCACAATCCTCAATGGATCATATCATTTAGGATTATGTCCCTCCTAATCCTTGCTTCATGCATAAATGCATGCTCTTCTTTTGGAATTCTGTAATCATCTCCCTCCAACTTAGAGAGTCCACACTTCCGTCTGGATCCTTATTGCCTTTTGCAAAGTGTCACAAGTCTTTTTCTAATTTCCTCTTGATTGTTGACTTATTTTTTATTTGACTTCTTCTGGGTATCTTCAAGTTTGATTATGATTTCGGCTTATCTGGCAGTTGTTACTTGTATAATAGCTTCAACTGGAATTGTTACCAAGGATTGTCAACATACTTCATCTTTTTATGTGTATTGCTTGACTTGTAGTCATCATGATAGCAATCCTTATCTTGTTATTCTTCCATAGGTATTGTTTCACTTGAACATCTTATCTTCTAAGAAATAGATATGCATGATATGTACAAAAACTATGTAAACATGGTATGTACAAGAACTTTGAAGAATATTGTTACCTTGACTTAGAAGAAGAAATATTGCTTCATCTTGTTTGACTTTATTTAAGGGTTCCTTTTCTTCAGCAATTGTTGCTCCGTGTGTTTCCTTCCTTTTCTTTAACTCAGGACAATGATTCATATTTTCGACAGTTGAAGCATTGTATTTTTGACATATCCTTTTCTTGATTTGGTTTCTTCCTTGAGTCAAACTTCTTCTTATTCCTGAATTTCTTGAACTTTGTTGTGAGGTTTGATCATCATCTTTCCTTTGGAATTTCTCTTTTGCGGTAATCCTTGATTCTTCTTGTGCACAACACGTCCAAATTCTTCAAATGTGGGGTACTCCTTTCTTGTGTTCATGCTTGCGGCAAATGCATCCCATGCCTTAGGAAGGTCATTGAGTACTATATTTACCGGTTCCTTTTCTGAAATGATTTCTTCAATAGCTTGTAGTTGATCTCTTAACTGAGAGATTCTTACCAAGCATGATGTTATGTTGTCATCATCATTCATTTTCATGTCACGGAGCTCATTCTTCAGAATCATTACTTGTCCAAAGTTTCTGATTGAGAAGAGGTTAGTTAGGGCATCGTACATCTTCTTAGATGAGTCAAGATGATAGATGTAGGGTATCATGTGGTCTTTTACAAAGTCCACTATGATACTCATGGCAATGATGCCATTGTTCTTGAACTTCTCCATAATTGCGACGTTATGAGGTTCCTTCTCTTTTCCTTCTTCAAACTGTGGTTCTACGATATCCAACACTTTATCTTTGGCAAGGATGAGATCATTCCTTGTCTTTCATGCCCTGAAGTAAGAATCCCCTTCTAACTTGTTTTCTGACTTCATAGAGTAAGTCATGACTACTTTGACTTTGACCAAAAACTCAAACTTGACGTCTTAGCTTGCTGAGAGTACCGGGAGGTGTGCTAGGATAGGGTGCACTAGGCTATCCAGGAATTAGGTCAATCTCTTCACTTGAGGTGCCTTAACAAGAGGGTTAGGGTTTCATTGTTACAACAAAAACTTTGACTGCAACTACAACTGTAACTGAGCAAATCCTCCCAAACTATCTTCAAATGGTTAGATTGTTCGAAGATAGTGTGGGCCCATAACCTGTTAGAAATAATAGGTGTGCTTGTTTAACCATAGACAATATAACAATATTGTCACCCAACCATAGGCTGAAGCCACCCCTGAGCACCTTAACCTTGACAGAGAGAATAATCATGGAAGCAAACCCTAGGTCCAAAAGCCAATCAAGGTAGCGTACCACTCTCCAGAGCTAGTGTACCAAGCAGAAATTCCAAACCATAACCAAGAGAAAGTCCAAGCCTAAAACCAAAAATACTAGCTGCAGTAGCTGCAGCTGCAACTACTCTCCAGACTTGCGCACTTACTAAATTTCTGCAGTGCGCACTAAATTTATGCAGTTGCGAGCTGTGTGTATCCAAATGAGCTATGGTACCCTGTATTTACACTGCTCTTCCTTAGCGGTCTGGGCCGACTTCTCTTTCTGAAGGCTAAAAACTCAATATTAATTGTTTTCTTTAGTCGACTTGTCTTCTAGGGTTATGTCCAATGCTTTAGGGTTTCTTCTTGCTTCCCAGAATATTCTATTCTTGTCAGGGTTACACGTGGAGGTTTAATACCTCCCGCGGCTACCATAATATCAACAACATGTAATGTAGTCTTATTGCAAAAGTAAATATATAGTTATTTGAATGGATTTATTGTGAGATGTCATGTTTTTGTCATGTAATGGATTCGAAAGGGTGTCACCTATGTAGATATATCATATTATCATATAATAGAGTAAAGGATAAATATATTCCTCTGTGCCACTAAACATGTAGGAATTTAAGTAATGGGGTGTAGTGGTTCATGACCATAGTTGTCAGAACTAGACTGGTCATTGAACCGGTTGGCCCCAAAAACCTAAACCTGACTGAAACCAAAAAAAGGGGAGGGGAAATAGACCACAAAACCAGTCAACCAAAAAATACATAAAATATTCAAATTTTGAAAAAAAAAAACATATATATCCATGTGCATCTATATGAATCCAAACCATTATACAAAAATATGCAAAGTTTCTCATGTATATAGCAAGTAAGGGTGCATATAACCAAAATAACATCGAGTGCGATCTATCTGTGAACCGAAATACATCAACAAAAAGGCTCTGAATGGCCTCTAGAGTCCAAAAGAAATCATGTTACAACAAATAACTATGTATCATCAAAATCATTACCTATATTGGGATCCTCAACATTAGTATCACCCTCTAAGAATTAAAAAAAGATAGAAAAAACTTGTCATGCCTAATTAGTGATTTTCCTTGAGTGTAGGGTACATTTTTACTAGGGTCATGATAGAGGAGTTCAACAATAAATGCCACCAACATCGAGGTACATAGGGGGCTTGGGGCTCTTGATTAAATGTCAATTCCATACCCCCATACATGATATAATCCAGTGGAAACATTGCAATCCTGCCAACCTTGAAATTTTAAAAATTATCATGTTTATTGAATTTTAAATGGGATCTAAAATTATATTTTCTATGTATGAAGTCCAATGAGGTTGGAACCACTCTCAAACATCCCAAAATAATTAATGGTAATGTTAAAAATTTAAGTAAAATATGACAATTTAAGTAAAAGGGTAGAAAAGGAAAGATAAAGAAGAATGTCAACTTTTAATTTAAGAATTTAATATTACCATTAATTACTAGGGTTAGGTTTTTTGCTTTCACTTTTATTATTTTATTGTTTCTTTTTGTTTTTTAAATTTGACTTTAGTGCTCCCTAGTTGTGGCCATACATAATCGATATTGTTTTTTTTTAATTGACTTTTAGTGGTCCCTAGCTGTCACACTATCATTGGCATCAACAAATGACATGGACATTATAACTTGATCCATATGCAAGATGATACCCCCCCAAGTATATGAAATATAGACCAACATAAAAACCTACAACTTGGAGGCTGTCGAGGACTATATCTATTATCACCCATAGAATAACATTCACACAACTTCTTCTCCATAATGGATGATTACTATCCTCTACCTTTTTGTTTGCTTGGAATGTAGTTTGTCCGACCTTCAAACATGTAAGCAAGAATGAGATTATTAGTACCTTGTCAACCCAATCAATAATTGGCTCAAGAAGAACATACATGTCACAAGTGAAATTTAAACCAAAATGGAGAATATAACATTCCTCCTCTCAAACTTTAAGCTAGATCCAATTGACAATTGATATATTTTACCTAATACTTAGCCCACTTCATTACAAAATGTCTACTCCAACTATTCAATAAAATCTTTCAATGCATTATTAATTTGAATAAAATATTCATTCCTAATACAAGAACCTTTCAAAATCTTATTAAAATTAAATGTTTACCTCTTAAAATCTTTCCAAATATTTATCTTTTCACCTTTATCAATTACCTCTTCATTCAATGAAGATTTTGAAGAGTTATGGCTCTCTCAATAAGATGGAAAATCTTCATCCCATTCCTAATGTTTAATGTTGTGATTTATTCCCTTCATCCCATTCTTAGTGTTTTATAAATCATTTCCCTAATTAAAAGACAAGATATCCCAACATCTTCAAGGATTTCATTTTAACATGTATTTTTAATGAATGCGCAAGATGTGACTTTGTTACAATGAAGTGATGCTTCACAAAGGAAAAGGGAAATAAGAGAAAGGGAAATAGAAGATTATTAAATATAAATTTAAGAGATAAAAAATAGCATAGATGTAATTGGTTTTTAGTAGACTAAATGTATTATAAATTAGTTATTTTTTTAGTTATTTAAAATAACAGAAAGGGAAACCAACATTTTTTTTGTTTAAAATCTAGCAATAATCATTTTGGATTGATAGAATTGTAAATATTAGATGTTAACATTATACGAGTTGCAATAAGAGTATTTGAGGATATTAAAAAAAATAAGAATTATAAAATGTTCAACCTTTTTCTATTAATCATAATTATATATAAAATAAAACAAAAACCTGATAATTTTTTTTATAAAAATCTCTATAAAACTTTGGAAATAAAGATATGATTTATTTAATAAAACGTAATTTTATTATTATTATTATTATTATTATTATTATTAATAGAAAGAATGGCGTAGCAGATATGATGGTGAAGAAGAGCGATGAAACCCTAGCGTCGAATTTCAATGGAAGATGAGGTAGATACAACACTTCCGACGGCTTAGTAATGGTTGCTATCTACAAGGGTAGTCTACAGGCAGGGCCTAGATACTGGGTGAACGGATTGGGCCCGCATATATGCACTTATTTTGTTTTTTTCTGGACTGATTCCGAGAAATGGAGTTGCCTCTAGAGGTGAGGAAACCCATCTTAATCGGGGCAGAGGGACAGACGCTGCCTGACGTAGCGTCCACGTTTGGTGGAGAACTTTTGGGAGACAGACAGTAGCCAGGTGGGACAGGGAACCTGACAAGGTCATCTTCCCCTGGGAAATCAGTCAGTGAACAGTGGGTAACTCGGGTTGAGGAGGATGGAGATCAGGGGGTCTTGCTGGCGCCTTGGTCAGGCTCGACATCCCCCTTGGCGAACATTATGTCTTTCATGGACAATCCAATTTACTTCGAAGGTTGGGGGAGTGAACATGTTACCTTCCCAACGATAGATGGGGTTTTCGATGGAAGTCTGGGGTTTGGTTCGGGTGAACTTTCCATAGGAATAAGCTACCCATTCATGGAACTGACAGTGGTAATTGCTTTAGAGAGATCGATTTTGTTCACAGAGGGGTTACCCTCACCTCCAATCTTTTCGCCCTCAGATATCCTGGTGGATGCAGAAATAGAGGAAGCCACACCAACACAAGTCAGGGGAGTGGAGAAAAACTCTTGTGGGGAAGAATCGACAAACACTGCAGTTCTCTCATCCGAAAAGAAGGGTCTCCCTCCCAACCAAATTCCTCTTAGGGAAGAACACACTGCTTTAGAGCCGCAAATCAAGGAAGGGCGACATTCAAAATCTGCCCGGTGTGCTCGAGGTAGGGCAGGTCCTGAACGATTGGCTTTCAGAGAGGACATAACATTGGACATGGTATTGGAATACTTAGAAAGAGTGGCGGTGGGCAGGGTAAGAGGGAAGAATTTGGGACTGGCCTTCCTTAAAGGATGGGTAACAAAAACTTGGCTAACAAAACTTTCTAAGATGCCACATATACGGCTCCTTACAAGGGGTCGGTTCGCCTTCGTCTTCTCAACTACAGAGGAGGTGGAATGGGTATTAAAAAAGGTTTGGTGTTTCTCCGACACCCCTACTATTCTCAAACGATGGACCCCATCCTTTGATGCCAAGAGAGAACATACCGACGAAGAACCCATCTAGGTGCGGCTCCCTGGATTTTCGATGCAGTACTGGAACACTCACAGTTTTGCGGCTATTGGTAATCTACTGGGAAGCTTTTTAGAAGCAGACGTGTCCTTTGAAGAAACATGACTCATGACGGTGGCACGCATCTTGGTCAAAATTGATCTAAAAAGGGGATTACTACAAGAACTTACAATCGACTCCGACAACAGGGACTTTTATACAAATGTTGGATTATGAAGGAATTCCCTTTAGATGTCATAGATGCCACGTCTATGGCCATGGAGTTGCTTCCTTCCCCGTACCCTTCAAAGGAATAGATCGAAAAGCCAAAGGATTGAGCTCCTCACTCTCCCCTCCGAGGAAAAAACTGGAATCAATGCGGGAAACAGAAGGGAAAAAGGGTTTGGGGATGCGGCGTACAGAGGAACTGACTACAAAAGATCTGAGCCCGGCTAGTAGGTTTTCGATGGGAACGAGAGCTTTACTTTCAGAGGCTGTTGATTTGGCCACTACACCTTCGGCAAGGGATCCCACTCAATAGGGTCACACCTTTTTGGGGAAAGGAATGCATTGGCCGACCGACTTTCCAAAGAAGTTGCACAGCTAAAGTATGGAACTTGGCATATTACAGAACACACAGAACATGGCAGTTTTGAATATCACCAGCCCTTCCAGGAAGGACAAATATAAAGCTAAGCCGATCATACCGGAAAGACTTGCTGGAGCATCTGAGAACGTTTCTATAATCCTGATTTTTGGATAATTATTGTACATGACTTGGAGGTCATGGGGCACAAAAAACAAGAAAGCCATATTTTGAAACTTTTGTGTATATGATGAACATTTAGTATTGAATGGAAAATGTAAGGACAATATATATTTTGCCTATACTTTTATAGAAAATATATATCTGCGGATGTAATTTTATACTACTCTAATAAAATTACGACTTTTTTCTCAGGAAGATTTTTTTTTTAATAATGATCTATTTTTAAGGTCACGAACAAGCCACACCAAATTGGTGTATGAGACCCCCTTGTTTGTGGGACAAGAGACCCCCTCCGCCCAACGATTTGAATGGTAAATTCTATGGAGGTATACATACCCTACCCCCCTCTGGATTTGAACTTGTGACCTCTTAGGAGGAAACACATGTTTTTAACCATTAAAAAACTGTATTTATCTTTAATATCAAATATGGTCTTTTCAAAATTTTATTTCTCTATTTACCCTTTCACAAGTACGTGTTCATTCAATGATTTCTACCCTTTCAGAATTACATGTTCATTCAATGAGAATTTTGAAGAGATATCTTTCTCGTTGAGATATGAAAAATCTTTATCTAATTCATAGTGTTTTGTGAATTGTTTCCTTCATTTAATTTCTAGTGTATTGTAAATCATTCTTAGAATTGAATGACAAGATTTCCAATTATCTTCAAGGATTTTATTGTATTAGTGTATCTTCAATGAACACATGAGATGGGACTTTTCCATAATGGAGTGGCGTTTCACAAAGAGGAATAAGACATGTTAAAGAGGTGAAATATACAACATCAAAAATATATATGGTTTATTATATATTGTTTATTAGTAATTTTTTTTATTGGTGGAATTGACAACTAGACGGGTTCGTACTCGCATGACACGAGGTCGAGTTTTTTCACCGCTACCACTATAACCTCTAGGTGCACCACACACCCCCAACCATGACACACGAGATAGGAAAGGTTTGAACCAATGATGTCACAAGGAGTGCCTAAACAATACACTCCATCACCAACTAATCTACACCCATGGGGGCATTGTTTACTCGTAATTTAAATGTTCTATGAATTGACCTTTTTGGGGCTGCTCAAAATAAAGAAAAGGGATGCTGGCATTTTTGGCATCAAATCTAGCGAGAACCATTTTGTATTGATGAAATTGTAGATATTAAATATTAACATTGCATAATCCAATCACATAGGGGTATTCAAGGGTGTTGAATCCATTTATGCATTAAAATTAACAACATCATCAATCCAAAATTACAATTTTGGTAAAAAATGTTTGGCCAGGTTCTGGTGATGATAAGCTAGAAAAGGTCAAAATTGTAAAATGTTTAGCCATCTTCTATTGCTAGTGGTTAAATATTAATTGAGACAAAAGCCTTATAATTTTTTTTATAGGGATGTCCATTAGGTTTAGCCCACATGATTGTAGGATGGAGTGTTATCCTCCACACCAAGGTTCTATTATCGTAAGTGACATGGTGAGTTCATTGTAAGCATATTGTTGTAATGGCTTTGAGCCCCAATTATTGACGACCTCGTGCCCTAAAGAATCTAGGGTTTACTTTGGTTACCATCTTTTAAATGAGGGGAAGTACCTAGGGGTTTCCCCCAGGCGTTGTATTTTGAAAAAAAAAAAGAGGCTTTTTATAGGGATTTCTATAGGGATTTCAAAACGTGGATATAAATTTATATTTTTTTATTGAAGAGATTTCTTTTGGAAGCTTATACTTACATAATTATTTTATAAGTTTATATTTACATTTAGAAAAAAAGAAAATGAGTATTAATATGAAATAAAATTATATTCAATGAGTGGAATGAGGAGAGGACGAAGCTAGGGTGTTTTCTTTTGCGACCAGGGTTTTCCTTGGTCATCACCCTCATCCTTGTCGTTGTTCTGTTCGAATTGATTTCATTTGGATAGGTATTGTTTGGATAGTGTTGGCGAGCAATGTTTTTGTTCTTGTGCTTAGGGTTGTGTTTGTTGTGGGCCGCACATGTTTCTTGGAGTCGGTTTTCGTTTTGGCCTCTTCTCCATTGTCATTGGCATGAGCAGGTTTGCCAAAAGAACTAATTTCATCACCAATCTGGACTTGGGGCACTCTGTGGCAAAACAAAACTTTACCATTTTGACGGAGCGAGGTTTAGTCAATAATTTTTTAGGCCTTTGGCCCAACCCTAAGATTTTTCTGGAATGGGTTTCCAAGAATTGGAGTGAACAAGCCCCTTCTACTTTTTATTGTGGTAAATGTTATTTTGTTTTATTTTTTGAAACTATTGAAGATTGAGACTTGATCTTCGGATCTAGCCCCTACTTCATGGGTTCCAGGGGATTGTTTCTTTCCACTGGACCCTTGCCTTTAATCTAGATGTGGAGATCTCTACAACACCCGTATGGATTAGACTTCCACGCCCCCTCCTTATTTTTTGGGGCGAAGATTGTTTCAAAGCCATTAGAAATAAACTGGGTCATTATATAACTCATCTTGAGCCTAAGAGAAATATTTTCACATGCGCTATAATATGTGTGGACATGGATTTTGCAAAGGGAATGCCAGAGGTGATTCAACTCAACCTGGAGGATTGGAGCCATCTCCAAGCCCTTGATTATGAATAGGTTCCTTTCAAATGTAACTTTTTCCATGATTATGGGCACTTTGGCAAAAGTTTCCCTAAAGCACAAAAATCTCAGCCATCACTCAATATTAATGAACAAGGTTTCAAACATGTTTCTAGAAAGAATAAGAAACAACAACCCAGGGGGTCTCGGCATGATCATTGGACTCAGGGCCACCTGCATTCCTCCAAAAATAGATCTAAAGCTTTGGAATCTCAAGAGGAAGAAAAAGAGGACTCAATTGAGGACGATGATGATTATCAAAAGAACTGCCTAGAGAGAAAATCAAAGCCATCTACAAAAGAACAAAAGAATTATGATAATTCAACTAAAGGAACAAAGACCTCGCATGGGGATTGCACAACTATTCATGGAAGGGATTCAAATTCTATGGATGGGATTCCATCAACAACTCCCTAAGATCCAATTTCCTCTTTAGTGGGAGAGGATATCAATGATGTAAGGGAGGGAGAAGAAACCTCTAAATCTCCCTCCTTTGCAAAAATATTAAAGAAAAAACCATGTCCTTCTCCCCCTGTAACAAGAGGAAGGAATTCTAAGAAAAATCATAGAGAGAAAGAAGCATGATTAGGAATCTTAGGGTATTCTCAACGAGCTTTTGGTGACCTCATAGGGTGGATTGTGCACAACAGTTAATTATATTTTTCTTTTGCATTATCATATCTAATCAATTTGTAAGAATTTACTCTTGCAATCAAGAAGTAGTAAGTCTAGGGAAGTCTAAGGTCTGGTTTTAAAGCCAATCTAGGAAATTTGGTTCTTTCTTACCAATACTTAGCTAGCAAGCTCATGATTTTGAAGAATGTACTTTGTCGTTTGCCTTGGCGTGGCCTATTTTTGCTTTAATATACAAAATTTCCCAGTTTCAATAAAAAGAAGAATGAAATGAAATTATATTACAAGAAAATCTTTAACAATATTATATAAATAACGATCATAAGTTAAAAACAATTAAAAAAGTGTATGTCAAGTGAGTCTAGCTCAAGTGATTGCAAGGAAAATTATTATCTTCTTGCTCTAGGTTAAAAACCCATGTTATGCCATAATATTCTTTGTTAACCATTTGTTGGATATCATGATCATCATAAAATTGTTAATAAAGTGTCGAACTTTTACAAAATCTGATTTACCCTGAATACCATTCGCAAAAAAAAAAAAAAGTGTCAAACAAATTTCTTCAAAATATATATTTTGAATAAAAATAAAAAATAAAAAACAATTTAAAAAAACATACTATCAAAATTATATATATATATAATTTCTTGTATAACTTGAATGAGCTTAATGGTTAAGAACACATGTTTCCTTCTAAGAGGTCACAAGTTCAAATCCAGAAGGGATAGGATATGTATACGTCCATAGACTTTACCAGTCAAATCGTTAGGCGAAAAAAATCTCATATACTAATTTGATGTCTAACTTAACCGTGACCTTAAAAATATATTATTATTATTATTATTATATACATAATATTATTTACCATACACATATTCAAAAACATATTCAAAATATAGAGAAAAATATTAATTTACACAATAAAGAAAATTAATTCCATATTCCAATTCGGTGTTTTCATGTGAACTTACGATCCTTCACCCATATCACCCACCACGAATTCGAAGCTTTTGTAAAATTAAAATTAAAATTCTTATTTTAAGCCTAAGTTATTCATGTTGGGGCACTTATCATTGTGATCACTTTAGTTGTGCATGTGGCCCTTTTTGGCCTGGAACATCTTGATTGCCAAAAGGTATGCCTCATCTCAATGTCTCCAAAAATCATAATTATCCTTGAAATGTATTTTCACAACTACTTGCAGTGTTGAATTGTGGTTTCCTTATAAACCTAACACTGATACGTGAATGAATGTAGTAGATATGCACATTTTAAGTTCATCCAAATGGCATTAACTTTTTATGTCCATCCAATTGGCAAGGCGAGGTTTTACAGATAATGCATTTGCAATATAATAAGATCAGAGAGGCTACGCTTCTCATTAAAAAAAAAAAAAAGTATTGCCAAGGAGATTCACAACTATATTACCAAATGAACAATAATGAGGGAGATTCACAACTATATGACCAAACGAACAATAATAAATCACATAAATGAACAATAATAAATCACATAGTATATGTACTTGAAAAAGCAAAAGTGATCCAGAACCCCACCAACAAAGACGTAAGGGATATGTTTGGCATGTCTCAAGCAAGGCTCTATAATGCCCCAAAAGTCACGTTCTAGTAATTCATTAGTCCTTATGCCTTCTATCATTGTATGTTAGTTGAAATATCATTACATGTTAGCTGGAAGGCCATCAAAGGAATACTGTGAGAAATACGGTGAATATTTTGAGAAATAAGGTTTGGAAAGGTATGGGAAATATTTACAGTTTGACTTTAAAAGGGTAATATTATAAGTTTTGAAATTGTTTCAATTTTGAAGATTTTATTTTAAGTTTTTTTTTTTTTTTTTTTTAGTTTTTGGGAGTAAATATTTTGTTCCAGTAAATTAATGAGATTATCATGGGTGATTATTCTACCTTACTAAAGCATTGAAAAACCATGTTTGTTGGTTGAAACATTAGACTTTGCAAAGTCCTCAAAAGGTGAATACTTTGAAAAATAAGGCTTGAAATATGTTATGAGATAAGATGTCAACACCCTATACATCTCCCCTGTGATAAGTAGCGATATCGAAGCTTGAAAAAACTAGGAAGCAATCTTAATTGACAATCCCTAACTCTAAAAACAAGAGTGTGCTAATGTCGGTATTGAAGTTTTATAAAGACATCTACCTCAATTCTTGATATCAATGTGACCTCAACTATCCATCTCCTTAGAAATGGCTAATGAAGCGAAGTGAACCCTCCATCTCTTTAAAAATAACTACAACAAGGCATTAATCTAACATTGACCCCTCTTTTAGAACCAACTCTATGTAAAGCTCGGGACCAAGAGCATAACCAACCCTTCTAACTTAGGTAAGACCTTTTAAGACAAGGAGCACAAATTTTGAACCCAAATTCCAATACCGTTGTGGAAGTACTTAACCTTTCAATGAAATAAAGAAATAAGTGTTACAAGGTAACAATAAGATAAAGGTAGGGGTAGTAGGTGTTGGGGGGAGTATCCATGATCCCAGAGGAAGAAAGGTTGTCTATTACGCCTTGGGACTTGGAAATGTCTCAAAAATTTAACAGAGGCTTATTCATTGTGGCAGAGTCTCATCATTGCCAAGGAAGAAGGTATTAGAACCTTGATAATGCTTGGAGACTCCATGCTAGTTATTAAAGTAGTGATGGGTCAAGCTAGTCTGGGGGGGAACAAACTAAGATCATTCATCCGTAGCATCAAAAGACTCATCCCCTATTTCGAAAAAGTATCGTTTTATCACATTAAACGAGAGTTGAATGGTGAAGTAGATCACTAGGCCAAGGTGGGCTCATCCCTTGATCTTGGTTCCTTAATAACAAATGTGTTTCCAAGCTTTACCCCGATTCCTTAATTAATTGAATGACACCCAATTCAATAGACATTCATTACGCATCAACAATTGGAGGCAAGTTTAGGACATATGGCATGCAACCTCCACAACTCCCACATTTGGTTCACCTAGGCTTGCTCGAGTCAATTAAATGAAAAGCAATGCATTCCCCTTTGATATATGGGACAATCTTGAATATGCAACACTTCTGGTTTTCCTCTTTGTTCAATTCGATCGACGTTTTGAGGAATGGTAGATTTGGTAACAAGCTTGGTCATGGTTTAACGGTATCTATGGAAAATTGTTGCACAAACAATGTTTTTTCCTGGAGGGACTTAGCATAGGCATTCATGGGAGGTCACTTCAAGTCGCTCCAGATCCCCAATGCATGCAATTCTCTTGTTTCGACTAGGAGAGCCCCAATTCCTTGGTTCATTCTCTTAGTGCCCGTTACTTATGATATTTTTCAAGTTTTAGAAAGGAACAGTCAAAACATAGATTTGTTGATCCTTTTAGTCTATTAAATGATTGGCAATAAGAATTGTTGTCTGGGGTTAGTTTGGTTTGGAACTTTTCATTTTAGTTTCATTGTGAAAGGTATTTCCACTACAATCGTGGAAAATTCATAGTTGAAAGAAGTCTGAAAAATCCTTCACATGCACGAAGAAATCACCTAAGCCAACATTAGAGCTCTCATGCTAATCTCCTCCAAAATCACAAAGTTAGAACATGCTAGTGCTATGCAAAATGCAAACATTATGACTATCATTCTCCTCTAGAAGAAACAAATCAATTCTCTAGAAGTCGAATGTAACATGCTTCCTTCTTTGGTTGTCTCTTCGTGTTTGGAAACCCTCTCTCTCGCCTCCAACAACCTCGGCTCTGAGAACTCATTGCAAGAAAGTTTATTGGAGGATGAAACAATCTACCATAATAAAGACCCCATGGAAATCGAGGAACCAAGCCCCCTCACTCAAGAGTGAGGTAGGAAGCTCAAGGCAGTGCCCGCCCTTGAATTGTTTGAATGTTTTTTTCGAGTTGTAAGTTTTTTGTGTCAGTTTGTAAAACAAGTTACTAGTGGAATCACCTGGAACTCTTGTCTAGAGAAGACTTTCAAGTACAACACTGTTAGAATATAATTTAGTACAATCTTAAAACTATCTTTAAATTTTGATGGATGTAAATATTGTTAGCTTCAGCATAGCCCTCTTTGAAATAAATACAAATTTTTTGTTCTAATTAAAAAAATACAATAAGATAAAGGTAGTACACCCTGAATAAACCAAATGATAAATAAAATGTATTTCCTTTTTAAAAATCACATATTCAGATTAAAAAAAAGTAAAGTATACATACAAAGAATTCCCTTTACAAATAATGAATTCTAATACATCAATTTAATTAGTTAAAACATGATATCAAAATTAAATTTATTTATTTATTATAAAGCAATACTAATTTCAAATTTTTTATCACTTAAAAAATTAAAATTTAAACATATTTTCAAAATGAGATAATAACGTTCTTCTTCTCACTTTTGAACTCTCTCTAACTCGCAACCAAAATGTTAAATGCACTGATCCCTAAACTAAGACTCAAATGCACATCATTTTGCCAACTCATGGGTGGCCTTTTTAGAGTACTTTTCAGTGAACCACTTAGATTATGCATCAACTCCACTCATCAATGTTGGTCATGGCCCCTTATGTGCCATAAATTAACATCTTACTTTATCTTTAAATATAAAACTCTGAGGTGCGAACCATAAAGGAACTTTAGCAAAGAAGCTATCAAGGAAATGTTTTACACTAAACAAATACATTATATAAATTAATTAAAAAAAAATATTATAAGTAAAGAAAAAGAGGTGTCCCAATTTTTAAGACTTTTAAAATTAAAAAAATTAAAAAGAATATATTAAATGAATAAGATATACAAAGAAAAACAATAATGATAAAGAAAATAATTTTTTAAATAATAATCATTTCAAATTAATTTTTTGAAATAATAAAAAATTAAAAGAATATATATTAAAAGAATAAGATATACAAAGAAAAACAATAATGATAAAGAAAATAATTTTTTAAATAATAATCATTTCAAATTAATTTTTTGAAATAATAATCATTTGAATTGTATTTTTTTAAATCATGCTAAAAAGTTTTAATTAAAAGGAAGACATTGATCAAATATCAAATGGAACTAGTAGACCTAATGTTTAAGAACATGTGTTTCTTCCTAGAAGGTCATAAGTTCAAATCCATAGAGGGTAGGGTATGTATACCTCCATAGGTTTTATCAGTCAAATCGCTGGGTAGAAAAAGTCCCGTGTTTTATTGTCAAATTTGATGGACTAACTCAAGTGATTGAGTACTTTTAGCTTCATGAAAAAAAATCCCAAAAACTCATGAAAAGCGCTTCTTTGACACATAGAAGAAAAAGCATAGAATGATCTTCAAAGCTTCTTTGTACTTGGAAAATTGATCGATCTCTATTGAATATATGTTAATGGATACAACAACATAATTTTTAAAAGGCATCAATTAGTATTGACCCATTACCATCATGGCTTTTTGCAACCGTATAACAAATTATTTTATCGTGTAGTTGATGTATACGACGAATTATTTTCTCTTGAATTCTTTTGTCCCTTGCCAGTCCGCATGTAAATCATTCACAAAGATATGAAATTATGTCGTTCCTAGCCAATGTCGAAATATAGTCAAAATTAGAGCCTTGATGAATAATCCCCAAGGTGAAGTTCCTTGCAATTAAGGCTCGTACGGGCTTACAGTTCCATAGGGTAAAACTTTTCAAATTGTATTCTAAGAAAATAATCCCTGACATATTTTCCAAGTGAGCTGACCCAAAGTTGCTTTGAAGCTCTAAAAAGATGCGCTCAGCACCTGGGGCTGCGTGAGGGATTGAATGACTTGAAAGTGCTCTCTCCATATGCATTGCTTTGACTTTAAAACTCTTTTAGATCTTCCTTAATACCCTTCTCGATATCAATATGTAACAGATTGGCTACTGCATGAGTTTTTCCTTTTGTTCCAAGACTTGGAAAATCTCAAAGTTCGATTGGGAAGTTGTGTGTAGAAATATCTTTTTAGATTGGGAAGAGATCTGATGATGAGAAGATCGAGATCAAGAGAGTTTTGTTTTCAAACATGAGACATGAAAAGAAGAAGCTCAGAGGTAGAGGGTTGGCATAATCTTTGTCAATAATATGATTTTCAATGTATCTGTTGTGGAAGGAATGGGTCACATGAGGAGATTGACTGCAGAGTTCCATGGGAGAAGATCAAAGAAGACAAACATAATAAAAAAGAACACATAGGTAAAACTTTAGAACCAGTGAAAGGTAAGCACATGCTTATTACGTTGTTTCTTTATTGCAATATAAGAGTAATTGAAGACTTGTTTACCATTTCATTTGCTTATTGGGGAGATGCATGGCTTCTTGACACATGTGCAACCTCCCACATGAAATTCAGAAGAGACTTATTTGAAGACTTTGATGAAAATGTAGATGACATGGTGTATTTTGTAGATAGATCAAGTCTTAAACCTTTGAGAATTGACACCATCAGGCTTAAGTTGCCTGGACTCCCTAATTTTCTTTTGCATAATGTACTCTATCTTCTTGCACTGCAAAGGAACTTGTTGTCCATTTTGGTGCAAAATTGGAGACCGGGGTTCTCAGAGGTTACCAACAAAGGCTTCGTTGTAGTCTAGTAACGTTGGCATAATCAACTTTCCGCAAGGGAAGTAGGTCTCACCCGAAGCGCAACCGAGACTTTTGTGTGATAAAGTGAGTTAAGGAGGACACACTAGCAAGTCTGGTGCAATACAATACAATCCCATACTTGGATTTAAAGATATCATAGCATTAGAAGTCTTAAACCAGTAAAGGCATCGAATAGTCCGTGTTGTGCAACATCAAGGTAAACACATACATCAGAAAAGCTTGTTTAAACGAGTATCACAACTAGTAATTACACATAATAGGATAGATTGTGCATGAAAGAGACCATGCATTCATCCACATGATGAAAAATTTTGGGTGCTCGAATAATCCATTCTATATTACCATATCATAAACTTTCATACATGGAGTTATTCCCTTCATATCGAGACTTATACAATCAAGTCGGTAGTGAGATATCTGATCTAGTCTCTCAAACTTTTGTGCAGTTGCAATTCATGCCCAACTTTCTTTTACAATGGCTTATCACAACAAACAAGAATGGAAAAAGTTCAATGACAGAATAGGAGAATAACTCGATAATCCTCAACAATAACAAAACATTAGCAACAACACAACAAAAACTTGAACAACAACCCCCAACTCGTTACATAGCTCCATGCTTTATAGCTTTTCTGTGAAACTTCTTTGCTTCTTGATTTTGTCATTGTGATTTATTGATTCCACTTCATTCTGGCATGTGCTCGAAGTTTCTGGCTCTTTCCACTGCTTTTTATAGCTGGCTCATGACTACTTTCCCTGCTGGCACGTTGGCGCATAGCTTTCCACTACTTGGATCTATTGCTGGTGTGCTATGTTGTTCTGCAACCTCTACGACTTCTGCAAAAAATTACACTCTTAAAAATGGAGGGCCCAACAGGCCCCGAACACAAACCTTGACTCGTCCTGAGTCAAATTTTTGCCTCCTTGCTATGCTCTCCCTCAAATGGAGGGTCCAACTCAAGTACAATCTGCACTGCTTGTTGTTGAAAGTTGTTGTCTTGCTCGATTATATCCTTCCATTTGCGCACCGGGATGGAAGCTCCTGCAAAAAACTCCTGTGTTGCTGCTATGTCAAGCTCTATGGGTTTTGTAGCCATCAATGTCTTCCATTCAGAGTCCACATAGAATTAGGCTGCTGGATTTGTACGTAGGTCTCTTGCACAACTTGTTTGAACTCCATGAGTTCCTTCTTCGTATCCTGGTTGGTGTCATACAGTAAGTCAAGGTGTTGATTGACCTCTTGTATCTGCATAAACTTAGCATTCTGCTCCACCGGGTCTGTAATGACATGGGCCTCTTGATTCATTTGTTTGATCTGTGCCCTGAGGTCCTCTACTGGCTTATTGTGACATTCTAACAACCCAGCTAAATCATTCACCAACTGAAAAACATGGTTGCACTCACTGACACGCTTATGCAAAGATGAGCGGACATTATCACCCTCTTCAATCACCTTGGTGATATTTTCCATCATTTCTTTCGGCTACTCATGTTCTTTAAGCCCGATGACATCCAACTAGTGCTAAAGATATTTAGTTTTGTCTGCCAGTTGTGTCCATGCATTTGCTACAAGAACGACCCAGTCAACTGGCACAATTGGGCCAATGTCCTCTGGGAGGTCAGGTGCCATCTGACGAAAAGTAAGCCATACCTGGATGAATTTGTTGGACACAACCCCGACAATAGACTCAGCTTGTACCTGCAAGCTCTTCTCAAGTGTCACAACTGTAGTGGCGGTATGTATAGCCTCTTGCAATTGTTTTGCTCGCTGTGTGAGCTCTTGATTATTGCACTCAACTGTGGTGATTCTCTGCTCTAACTGGTTAGTGGAAGCCTTGATTAGATGCAAGATCTGAGGTGTAGCTAGGGAGACAATTCTCCACTAGTATAAGAGGGATTTAAAGGTGTTCGCGACGCAAGCGATTGACCACTTGCGATAGAGCGCTTTGAAAATATCGAGGTACCAACACCCTCTAGTGTAGGTGAGTGTGCTTTGAGGCTCTGTACAAACCGCTCTATGACATCTTGTGGAAGTGTTGCAATCAAATTTGGTTGCTTCAAACATAGCTCCAAGATAGCATGGGGTTGTTGAAGGTTCTATAGCAGAGGCACAACTTGGTCCTTTACAGAAGTAGTGTTATGCGCGGATTGAGTGTCGTCCTGGCCGTCGAGCTAGTCGTGTGGAGGGTCCTCATCTATTGGAATGTGTGGTTCGGGCATTGTCTCTGGTTGTGGATGAGAGGCAACTTCCAAAGTTGTGTGCATAGGGACTTGGACCTCTGGGATATGAGGAGAAGTGGATGGGGATGGAGTCGTAGTACCTATAGTGGTAGCAGGATTGATAGAAGAGTCTCACAGGACTGTGTCAGCTTGGTGATGGATTGTGTAGGATGGAGGCGTGTTCAAGTTGTTTGTGGTCCCACCATTCTGTGGGTTGGTGGCCTCTTCAATGATAGTATTATATTGGGGTTGGACAGGAGGGTCATCAATAATGTGTATGAGGACAAGTGTGGATGGTGAAGTGAATGAAGTGGGAGTTTTAGTGCGTGACTGAGGTGGAGTGGTACGTGAATGAGGGGGATGGGTAGATGATGGAAGTGGAGTGGTGTGGACTTGAGGTGTAATGGAGGAAAGGGGGGTGGCCTCAGTAATGAATGGGTCAACAATGGGTTGGGAGGGGGATTTGGTACGCAAAAGTCAAGACCTCCCGTAATTGCTTACCTGAGATCTGGGCGTCAACAAGAATGGATGAAAATGGAATGTGAACTGTGTTACTCGACGACACTTCCTCCTCTTCTTCCTCTGAGGTGGAAAGTGTTTGGGTTCTCTTGCTCGCACTATGGCCTGCACTTGATGTCTCTACTGGAGCGGACCTTTGTGAAATGGCCGACTTGCTGTAGGAATTACATGTTGATGTCTCTTCCCTTATGACCCCTGAACATCTCCTGACCTCCTTGTCAAACACCACTGCATCCAAATAGAACAACATAGGATTCATATGGAACAATGTTGGTGCAACACCTAACGACTGCACAAAAGTATGGTCACGATTCATACCAAACAAAATGTGGTGGGTATGTTTATTAAGGATCTCCTGTGGAACCTTGAGCCTCTAAGTTGCGATTATCATCTCATTGTGCCACTATGCAAAAGAATCATTCTGTTCGGCAGCATGGATGACCAAGTTCCGAGCATGCCAAGAATTGAATAACTTGGCAATGTGAGGATTGGAGTTGTGGGCAAGTCATTGACCTTGGGGTGGCTTCCATTTCCACATCGCAAAAGTGACAAACAAGTAGTCATAGATGAAGTAGGTGGTCCACTCATGGACATCTGCAGAGGCCTGCAACATCTCTTGTAGCAGGTTCTGGAACCAATTCATTGGTTGATCTGTATTTATGATCGAAACAAAAGGAATAACAAACTGAATACGAAGAAAACAAAAGATATCTAGTGAACAACAACCTCTATCGAATAAATAAAATAGGCTGAAACTATAAAATTGCAGAACTGAAAACAACTTGCTCAAATGGTGGTAGCTATCTCCGAGAAGAGATGTGGCTGCTACGCGCATTCGTCTGAGAAGAATGATTACAATGAGGCTCCAAAATCCCTTTTAACATTACTCATGAATGCCAAAACCATAGACATCCAAAAACCTAACCCTAAAAGATGAAACACCAAAATTTATGTGGGCCCCGATGGGTAAGTTGGTACCTCAACTTTCTGGGGTCGTAACTTTGCATACGACCTCCGTTTTAGGTGCATGATAGCCCGTTGGAAAGGTCTTCTCGAGAAATACACATTATGCTGTCAAAATATGACTCATAATACAGTTTGACTGTGGCAAGCCAAAAAAACACTGTTTAGGGCCCCAAAACGACCCTGGAAGTACATAGAGATGTGCTGACATGAAAACTTCCAAAATAATCCAGTTGGATTAGGTGGGTGGCCACCAGTCTCCAACTGGAAGATGTGTAGGGATTTAGATAGCCTCAGAAGTGTAGAACCCACAATTACAAAGAAGTACAAAAGAATGTGTTGAACTAAAAAATGTCAAGAGGAGCCTGTTGGAATAGGTGGGTGGCCACCAATATCCACCTCGATCAGTTCTCCCCCCTTAGGAAGAAATGGTCTCCATTGCGTTGAGTTCCCCCATCAGGTGAGGAAACTTTTGTTGAATTTGGCCCCAAGTGAGCCACTTGCCTTGGTGTAGGAGCTACCCTTCCTTGACAACCCGATAAAGATGGATCCTCTGCTGGCAAGTGCCCTTGACCTGTGTGTCCACTATCTGATCAGTGGATGCATCTTCCATGTAGTCAGGGTTGAGCTCTATTGGTGTTAGTTATTTTGTGATCTCTGTGGTGTCCAATAATGGTGGAAAATATGGGCGAAGGAGGTCCACATTGAACACTGGGTGCAAGCCAAGGAAGGGTGGAGTGTTGAGCTCAAAAGCATTTCTACCCACAACCTTGGTGATAGTGTAAGGCCCATAGCGAAGTGGGTGGAGCTTTCGATGGGGCCATGTAAGGTTCTCTTTCTGCAAATGTAACCATACCTTGTCTCCCACCTAAAACTGGTGTGGTACCCAGTGTTGATCATGACGCTGCTTGTACTTAGCATTGGCTTTCTGCAAAATCTCATGGACCTGTTGGTGGATGTGCTGAATCCGCTCAATGAATCTAGTGGCTTTATCGGCCTCAGACTGAACATGGGAATATTATGCATGTGTTGTTTCAAGAGGTGGTGCAACATCAATGAAACCCAAGGGTTGGAAGCCCGACCCCACCTGAAATGGGCTATGACTGGTGGAGCTATGGAGAGCCATGTTGTAGCTGTGCTGAACATAGGGAAGACTCTCATCGCATGTATGTAGATGCTTAGAGTTGTACATGCATAGGATTTGCACAATCATCCGATAAACGACCTCTGTTTGGATGTTGGTTTGGGGGTGGAAAGTAACGGATTTAGTGAGCTTGGTGTCTAACAGTGACCAGAGATTCGACCAAAATGTGCTGAGGAACCTGCTATCCTGATCTGAGGTGATGGTCTGTGGTATCCCAAAATGGATCCACACTCATTCGAAGAAGATCTTGGCAGTATCTACCGCAGTGATGCTCTTCTTGCAGGCTGTGATAATGACCATCTTCGAAAACTGATCAATCACGACAAACACACAATCATTGTCGTGCTTGGTGGATGGAAGGCCAAACATGTAATCCATTGAGATGGATTCCCAAGGCCTCTTGGGAGTAGGAAGATGTGTGTATAAGCCTTGCTTCTTGATGGTTGTCTTGGAAATGGCACAAACAGTGCAAGATATGATATACTTCTTGACGTCTTGTCGAAGTTTTGGCCAATAAAAATGTTTCTCTAGAATGACCACAGTTTTCTAGACGCCAAAATGTCCCGCCATTTGAATATAGTGAGCCTCCCAAATCAACTTTGCACGCTCTCTTATGGGAATACATAGGTGCCTCAGATGGTATAACAGTCCATCCTGGATGTTAAAATCGATGACATTATCTCTTGTACCCAAGATTTGATAGGTGGTGACGAAGTCAGGGTCACACTGATAAAGTTGGGGCACTCAGATGCCTCATTTCCACAAGAATGGAACATTGTGGTGAGGGAAACAATGTGAGGGAGACTAAGGCAGCCAACGACAAGATTTGTGCTCCATGTCTTATACTTGATGTTGAGATGGAATTGTTGTAGGTATGTGGACCACTTTTGATGGCGGTCGTTCTGCAACTTCCCCTGTCTGTATGAACTACAGAGGCTTGTGATCAGTGTGGATGATTGTCTCCTTTCCCGTAATGTAATGCTTCCATTGACGACAGTCTTGCACAATCGAATACATTTCTTTATCATAGGTGAGGTATTTCCGGACAATATATGAGAGTATCTTACTATGGTATGCTACTGGATGACCATGTTGAGTGAGGACTGCACCTACAACATAGTCGAAGGCATCAGTCTCAATCTCGAATGATTGATGCAGATCAGGTAAGGAGAGTACTGGAGCTGAGCACAAGTGATGGTTCAGATCATCAAATGCTTGTTGTTGTGCCTGCCCCCATGCGAACTTTGCCCTGCCACCGCCCTTGGTTACTTGTCTAAGGGCCCATGCAGTATGGGAGAATCCCAACACTAACCTTCACTAGAAGTTGGCAAGTCCTAAGAATCTCTGAAGCTCGATTAGTGTGGTCAGGGTTGGACAGTCATGAATGACTTGGATCTTAGCTGGATCCATATGTACCCCATGCTCATCAACAATGTAGCCCAAGTATTGGACCTTGTTCATGCCAAAAGATAAATTTTCCAAGTTGACATATAGCTTGTGCTGCCGCAGAGTGCCCAAAACCTGTTGAATATGATGCATGTGCTCCTTCCAAGTTCTGCTGAAGATGAGTATGTCATCTAGATATACCACCACAAAATATTTGGTGAAGGGTCTCAATACATCATCCATCAATCTCATGAAAGTTGTTGGTGCATTTGTTAAGACAAAGGGCATGACCAACCATTGAAAGAGACCTTCTTTAGATTTGAAAGTTGTCTTCCATACATCAGTTGGTTTGATGAGAACCTGGTGGTAGTCAGAGTTTAGGTCAATCTTGTTAAAGAACTTTTCCCCCTTGAGTTGGTCAAGAAGGTCATCAATCCGGGGAATTGGGTACCGATTCCTGACTATGATTTTGTTTAATGCTCTGTAATCAATGCAGAACCGTCGGGTCTCGTCTTTCTTCTGCACCAACACAATAGGGCTTCTACAAGGGGAGGAGTTGGGTCAGATGTGCTCCTTTTGAAGCGGCTCTTGGATCTAGCGCTTGATTTCATCATTTTCCATCAGCGAGCGATGATAGATTGGTCCATTATGCATCAGTGCACCGGGGGGTCCATTATGCATCAGTGCACCGGGGCTTAGATCAATTGGATGCTTGACTTGGTAGTGCGTTGGTAGCTAGGTGGGTGAGGAGAAGATGTATTTGTACTCTTCCAAGATCCCGTCCACTTGCTTCTACTACCAAGAGAGGTTCTGTGTAGAGGTCACAGATGTGGGAACGACCTTCTGCTTACTGCGAGAACAGATTAGAAAGAAGACAAACTTCTCGGTCTGTGAAATGACCTTATTACATTTCTTAGCAGAGATTAAAGAAATAACAGTAGGCGCGCTACCTTTGGTATCATGTACAATTGTCTACCCAAAGTAATAATAACACTGCGGGGTCTAGACTCATACACAACATGTCGCTTCCACAAATATGTCTAGCCTAAAAGAGCATCACAAACTTCAAGGGGAGCAATATCACACAATACCTCATCTTTGAAGGGCTTGATGTTGTAGGGAAGACGACATTGTTGGCTGACATAGAGATCTCGACCTTGGCGAAGCCAGCTGATGGTGTAGGGCTGTGGGTGCAGTGTTATCATCATGTCCAACCGCTTGACGACCTCTGCTGAAATCAGGTTCTTCTGACTGCCGCTATCGACAATGACATGCACCAGAGTCCCCATTACCCACATATGTGAGTGAAAGAGGCATTTGGTTCTTCTTGTTCTCTTGGTTGGACTTTGGTGGTAGCGACAGTGGCACTGGGTTCGACATCGATGATCCACTTCCCACTTTCTAGATTTGATTTGGATTCAAAATTTGCCTCTAACTCGAAAGCTTTAATCTCGGCCACCAGTGACTGCTTGGAGTGACATTCTTCGGTGTTGTGCCAAGGGATTTTATGGTATTCACACCAATTTCCCATGTCGTTGTTCGACTTCTCATTACCCTACTTGGATTGCAGCTCGGACTAGTTGTCCTGAGAGAGGCCATATTTTCCCTGTCCCTTGTTCTGTGGGTTGGGGCCACCTTTTCCCTAATTTGGCCGTGATGAGTTTGCAGATACAAAATCTCACCTCTTTTTCTTAAGTTTCTGCTCGATCTTGACAACATATCTATAAGCCACATCTAATGATGTGATGTCCAAAAACTCCATTTCTATTTGAATGTATCTATGCATACAATTGTGATATTTGAGAACCACATGTCGTTCAGAGTCTTTGATACCCAATTTGGTGCACAGGGTATGGAAAATATTGGTGAAATTTGGTACTGTTTGCTCCCTTTCCTGACAGATCGTGGTCCATCTTATGTACTAGTCCTCGTAGCTTCCAATAGTGTAGTATTGTTCTTTAATGACATCCCTGAAGGAATCCCATGTGGGGGCGACTACAAATATTGCAGATTCCTCTATGGCCCTTTTCTCAGAGTAAGTATCCCACTAGTCCTTAACATGGGGGACGACCATGAGGAGTGAAAAAGTATTTTTTTCCCTGTCAGAAAAATTGTGGACCGAAAAATACCCTTCGAGCAAATTCAACCATTTATCTACAACAGATGCATCTATCAGTCCTTCAAATAATGGAATATAAAAATTTACTTGTACCTTGAAGGGGGTTTCATGGCCACTTGATGAAGATGCATCTCATGTGGGTAACCGCTGAGGGATCTGTGCAAAGTTGTCCATCATTTCGTTGCTTTATCGCGCAAGGGCTTCCTCGAGAAACATTTTAAAAGGATCTCTTGATCCATCATCTTTCTTCTCATCCCCCATAGGTTGTTGTTGGGCTCGGCGTGACCGATCTTGCAAAGGATCTACTGGTTCGAGTCCCAACTTCTTGTACCCAGATCTTGTCGGGGACATGCACGAAGAAAAATAAATGAAAAGCAAACTGCTTTGATACCACTGATCAAGATTTATGAGCGGAACGAAAGGAATAACAGACTGAATACAATAACACAGACTGAATACAATAACACAAGAATACATCTTTGAATCTTTGATTATACACCCATACAGACTCGCCATCTCTCTGTTTGATCTCCTGCAACTCAGAGAGGGATTTTTGTTCCGACTGGGGTAAACAAAATTATGTTATGAAACGTTGTTTGACTTGAGCAAGAGTGAACACCTATCCTTGAGGATTGTTTGGTTCAATGGATTTCATATACCATTTCAAAGCACAACCTCTTAAGGTGGTTTGAAACCTGACTAATTTTTTAGCATCCAAAGGCCCACAAGACCACCAAATGGCCTCACAAAGGAACCAATGTTGTTCAACATCCTCATCCCCTTTACCCCAACATTATGGGTATCAGGTGAGTTATCTGGCGTGTTGATGCGCCATGGGAGGACTCGGGGACCTTATCAAGATAAATCCTAAAGTTCGTGGTTGTGATAAAATGAAAGAACTTGCCACACTACTACTATTGCTACCACTCGGACTGGTTGGACTAGAATGAGAATAAATGACATAAATTATGGGAGAATTTATTGTAGAATTTACCGGATATGAAGATTGCGCTGAGGGATTGGGTGATCCACGACTAGTTATTATGTATTCAAAATGGGATTCTTTTATCTAGGGGGTTGCATTAGGAAGCCATATCGTATCAATTCATGTAGGGTACTTCAAATCTGTGGGAATTGTAGGAGTTGGCTCTCCCGCAACTTCTGCATAAGTTACAACTGAGTCTTGTTCCTCGGTGGTGACTCCTATCTTGATTCTTTCTTTCGACTTTTCTTCTCCTGGTCTACTCTCTCCAGAACTCTCACCTTTCTCTCCAAACCTCTGCTTCAAGAATTGGCTGGCTATTTGTCTGCATGTTTTCAACTCTTTTGACTTTTCTAACTCTCGTTTATGACTCTTCTCAAGGTCGATCTCCTTCCGTGACTAATCAGGCCTCTTCATCAAATTTCACATTTGTTCTCTCCACCTCTTTTCAATCACCGTAGCCCTTTTTTGAGCCCGCTTTTCTTTGAAAATTTTGTCATGATGACCCCCCATACCTTAATAAATTTCGTATCCTAACTCATGGACCCTCTCTTGAATTACCCACCCCTCATGCGAAAGGGTTTTATGCTACCATTTCAATTGAAGGAACCAGTAGAATTCCCTCTTCCACCAACAATATTTTCATCCACAAAGGGATTTCTTGCAATAATATTCCTCGAGCTTGCTCGTAGAATACCACTTCTACCTTTGAGAAATATTGGTGGTTCTCTCCAGGGTAGTTTGTACCCAGAAATCCACGACTTGAAAAATTTGGTGATCCAATCGATGAAGGGTTGTTAACTGTTAGCAGTCCAATGAAGTCTTCTCTTAACATGATCTTTAAACTCCGACGCTTCTTGCAACCAGTCAAGCCACTGAAAGACTTCCTCTGGAAACTGGATCCAGAAAATTTCATAATGATCACTAGCTGGTTCAGATTAAAATACCACGTCCTTCACAACCCTCAAACTTTTATGTCGTAACTTAGTTTTTTGAAATATGAACTTGTCACACCTTCGTTGCCACCAGTTTTCAACATCACACTTAAAGATGTGATGCTTCATCCTCCAAAGGATCGCTTAAAAATCAAGTCCCGACAACGGAACCATTTGCTGGAGTAAAATTGGAGAATGGGGTTCTTGGAGGTTACCAACAAAGGCTCCGTTGTAGTCTATTAGTGCTGGCATAATCAACCTTCTGCAAGGGAAGGAGTTCTCACCCGAAGCACAACCGAGACTTTTGTGTGATAAAGTGAGTTAAGGAGGACACACCATCAAGTCTATAGCACAATACAATACAGTCCCATACTTAAATGTAAAGAGATCATAGCATTATAAGTCTTAAACTAGTAAAGGCATTGAACAAGCACAACATTAAGGTAAACATATACATCAGAGAAGCTTGTTTAAACAATAACACAACTAGCAATTACACATAACATGACATATTGCGTAAGAAAGAGACCATGCATTCATCAACATAATGACAAATTTGGGGTGCCCAAATAATCCATTCAATATTACCATATCACAAACTGTCATACATGGATTTATTCCCTTCGTATCATGAATTATAAAATCGATTTGATAGTGAGATATCCGATCTATTCTTTCAAACTTCTACGCACTTGCAATTCATGCCCAACTCTCCTTTACAATGGCTTATCACAACAAACAGGAATGGTGAAAGCTCAATGACAGAATGGGAGAATGAATCGATAATACTCAACAATAGAAAAACATTAGCAACAACACAACAAAAGCCCAAACAAAAACCCAACAACCCCCATCTCGTTACATAGCTCCATGCTTTATAACTTTTTTGTGGAACTTCTTTGCTTCTTGATTATGTCATTATGATTTATTGATTCCACTTCCTTCTGGAATGAACTCGAAGGTTTTGAATCTTTCCACTGCTTTTTCCAACTGGCTCATGATTATTTTCTCTGTTGGCACATTGGCGCATATCTTTTCACCAGTTGGATATACTGTTGGTGTGCAATACTATTATGCAACCTCTACGACTTCCACAAAACTTTACACTCTTAAAAAATGGAGGGCCTAACAATCTCTTGTGCACATCCAATAACAAGGCCAATCTATTCATATGTTTAGTGGAAAAGTTGAAATAAGGAAGGATTCTAACAACATGGTTGTCATGATTGGAATGGAAGATGGAAGACTGCTGAAGTTGAAAGGGACATATTCCATACACAAAATGATGCATACCTCTCTCATCACAATGCATGTATAATTCCATCTAGTCTTTTGTGTCATACTATATTTGGCCATATTAATTATGATAGTCTCAGTTTGTTGAAAAATAATGGTGTTTCTGGTTTACCTACTATGACTAGGAAGGAAGCTGCAGTTGTCAGAAGAAGGAGACAAAGGAACATTTCTCAGTCTTGGATATTCTCTAGTGTTTGGTTTATTATCTTGGCATTGTATTGGCAATCTATATTAAGGAAGTTTTTGTTGGGTTTTCTCCCCATGAGGGTTTCCTAGGATAAATACTATGTACCTTGTGATTGTGTTTCTTTCAGTGATCCTGCTTATGCTATTATTGTCTAGTAAATTGAAAAGAACTTAATAACAACTCTAAATTTAACATGGGTTTAGAGCTTGATTGAATAGAGCACCTTTCACTAGGTTACCAAAAATGTCACTGTTGTCGTACAAGAAAATTAGGGATTTTTGTTGGAAGAGAATTTCAACCTAAAAACCATCTAGGGAAGTGCTCCCTAGCCTTGCGAACTCATTGGTAGCTTGTACGCACCTTTTCAGTGGCCAGAGCCTCCAAAAAGTGAAACCATAGTTTTCATTAGTACTAGAAAACCAGGAAACCAGAACCAGTACTAGAAGTACCAGTCTAGATTTGCATAGGTCCAATTTCAAGGGGTAGAATTTGGATTTTTAGAAAACAGACTGCACCAGGATACTCGCCTCAGCCAAGCGCACCTCCTGGTAAGTTCAGATCTAATTTCTGAGCACTTTTCAATTTTTGGTCATTTTCCCAACTCCAAGTCAAGATGTCTGCAAGCACCAAGCTTGTTGACAAGTTATAAGGTGCGGATAACTTCCGTGCTTGGCAGTATAAGATTTCACTCATTCTTGAAGAGAATGACCTTGCAAGATTCATCAAGGAAAATGTACCGGGACCCGCAGATGCTACAACTAAAGCAAAGTACCATAAATATATGGTTAGGGCCAAGAGAATCATTGTAGAATCTATTAAAGACCACTTGATACCTCAAGTGTCTTCTAAGAATACTCCAAAATAAATGTTTGATTCCCTAACTAGAATGTATGAAGGAAGTAACATTAACTGAAAGATGAACTTGAGAACCCAAATCAAGAATACAAAGATGCAGAAAGGAGAAATCATTCATGATTATTTCTCTAGGGTTTCTCAATTCAAGGAACAACTATAAGATATTAGAGACAACCTAGATGAATATGAAATCATATGACAACTCTTAATGATCTCACAAGACCTTGGGATTCTTTCATCCAAACTATTTGTGCAAGAAAAGAGAAACTCCAATTTGACAGTCTTTGGGAAGAATGTGTTCAAGAAGAAGCAAGAGTAGCTAACCGAGATGGAATTCTTTTAAGGGATGAAGATCAAACCCTGGATTCTCATGCTAAAGTAGGAAAGAGAAGGTCTCACTTCAAGAAGGAGACCCACCTACATAAGGAATCTCACCCTCCAAGGAGATTCCAGAAGTTTCAGAAAGGTCAAAGAAGAGAAAGGGATTTCTCCTCTTATCAATGTTACCATTGTGACAAGATATGAGATATTGCTAAGAATTGTCCAGCTAGAAGAGAAGAATACAAGAAGAGAAATAAAAAATGACACATGCCCATGCAGTTGAAGATGATGACCCACCCACAAAGATGATTAAAGAAAAGATTGAAGACTATGTCTTGTTCTTTTCCCTCTCACGATCAGTGTCACTTGGAGAGGATACTTGGCTCATAGATAGTGGTTCTTCTAAGGACATGACAGGTGAGAGAGACATTCTCTCTAGCCTTATAGAAAATAACTTTCCCCAGAAAGTTACACTTGGATATGATTACCAGTACCCTATCAAAGGAGTGAGATAATCCACCTACAAAATTGATTCAGGGATGCTAATGAAGATTAAGGATGTATTATATGTACTAGGTTTGATGAAGAATTTTCTTTCTATCTCAGCTTTAGATAAGAAAGGCTTCAGGGTTGCATTCATAGATGGGGAATTCCTCATGTGTCCTAAAGGAAAAATCATAGAAGATACAATTGTTATTGGAACAAAAGAAGGTGGCTTGTATAAATTAAAAGGTCACTTAGATGCAACTTTGACTCACTCCACTAAGAGTCCATGTGAAATTTGGCATAGAAGACTAGCTCACATTAACTACAAAGCCTTACCATATGTATGCAAGGAAGTTACAGGTCTACCACAATTCAAGGTTGACTATGGAGGAGTGTGCAAGGGATGTGCACAAGGAAATAACACAAAGAATTCTTTCCGGAAGAGTGATAGTAAAGCAAAAGGAGTCTGGGAGCTCATCCACTCAGATGTATGTGGCCCATTGCCATCAACCTCTCTTAGTGGGTATGTATAATATGTGTCATTTATTGATGACTATTCTTTCAATACTTTCGTTTACTTCTTGAAATCAAAATATGAAGTGTTTGGAAAATTCAAGGAATTCAAAGCCTTGATAGAGAATCTCTCTGAAAGAAAAATCAAGATACTTAGGTAAGATAATGGAGGAGAATACAACTCAAAAGAATTTGTAAGCTTTTGCAGAGATGCCAAGATTAAGAGGGAACTCACCACTCCCTACAATCCTCAAAAAAATGGTGTAGCAGAAAGAAAGAATAGAACTATAATGAAAGCAATGAAGACTATGATCCATGATCAAGATCTTCCAATGCACTTATGGGTTGAAGCAGTAAGAACAATAGTGTATGTCCAAAACAGATTATCCCATAGTGCACTTGGATTCAAAACCCCCGAAGAAATGTTCTCTAGAAAGAAGCCCGAAGTAAGCCATCTCAAGATATTTGGTTTTCCAATGTTTGTACACATTCCTAAGGAAAGGAGAACCAAGCCAGACCCTTCAGTAAATAAGGGAATATTTGTTGGATACTGTGAGGTATCTAAGGCCTTTAGAATTTACATACAAGGTTACCATCTTATTGAGATCAACAAAGATGTAACCTTTGATGAAGATGCAACACTCAAGAGATCAAGGAAGTGTCGACTTGAAGAAGTATATGAAGAAGAACTTGTAGCTCCCAAAGTTGCAGGACAAGTGAGGGAAATTACAGTTTCCCCTGATGATAAGATTCCGAAAGATCATGATATGATAGAATCTCAAGATTCTCCCCATATGACGATCTCTCACAAGAGAAATCCAGCTTGGGCAAGGGAACTTATACAATACAGAGAGAAGTATGGTGCCCCAAAAGGAACCATGAGACAAGTCAAGAAACCTACGCCATTCTCTAGTTATATGGCTTTGATGTGTGATCTCATAAAGAAGGAGCCTACTTACTTTGAAGAAGCCATTCAAAAGAAACAATGGGCAGATGCCATGACAGAAGAATACCAATCCATTATAAAGAATGATGTATGGGAAATAGTTCCCAAACTGAAGGACAAAGATGTGGTATCTTCCTAATGGTTATACAAGATAAAACATGCATACAAAAGTATTGAAAAACATAAAGCAAGGTTTGTAGCTCGTGGATTTTCTCAAAAGGAAGGCATTGATTATGAAGAGATTTTTGCTCCTATAGCCAGATAAACTTCTATCAGAACCATCATAGCTCTTGCAACCAATATGAAGTGGAAGTTACACCAGATGGATGTGAAAACAACCTTCTTAAATGGTGTTATTGAAGAAGAAGTGTAATAGAACAACCTCAAGGGTTTTAAGTTGAAGACAGAAAGACTCATGTTTGCAGGTTGAAGAAGGATCTATATGGATTGAAGCAAGCTCCTAGAGCTTAGTATGGAATAACTGATAGTTTCCTGACGAGCTTAGGATTTACCAAGAGTAAAGCTGATTCTAACCTTTACTTCAAGGTTATGAATGATGAGCCGGTTATATTGATGTTGTATGTGGATGACTTATTCTTAACTAGAGAATAAAATATCATCACTGATTGCAACAAGAAGCTCGCTGTAAAATTTGAGATGAAATACCTAGGCCTAATGCACTATTTCTCAGGTCTTGAAGTTTGGGAGAGCCCAGAGAAAATCTTCCTTAACCAAGGGAAGTATGTAGTTGAAATACTAAAGAGGTTTGATATGTTGGAGTGTAAATCCATGAACACACCCATGGAAACAAAGTTGAAGCTCCTGGTTGATGCTACATTGTACATACAAATCATTGGATCATTGATGTATGTGACGAATACCAGGCCAAATATATGTTTTTTTGTGAACACCTTCAATTAGTATCTGGTAGCGCCCAGACATGTTCAACTTGTTGCTACAAAAAATGTGATGAGATACCTTAAGGGTACGTTAGATTTTGGTCTCTGTTATAATCGAGATCATGACTTCAGTCTAGTTGGTTATATAGATTTAGATTAGGCTGGAAGTGTTTCTGACAGAAAGAGCACTTCAGGATGTTGTTTTAGTCCGGGGTTAGCCATAACTTCATGGCAGAGTAGGAATCAATCCAGTATTTCTCTCAACATAACATAAGCGAAATAAATTGTTGCATGTTCTGCCAGTTGTGAATCCATATGGTTTCGGAAGTTTTCGACAGGTCCATTTAATCTGGAGATGGAAGAAACTGTGATTCTATGTGATAACCAGAGTTGCATAAAGATGAAAAAGAACCTTGTGTTCCATGACAAGTAAAAGAACATAGAAATCCAATATCACTACATTTGTGATATGGTGCATAGGGGAGCTATAAAGCTCCAATATGTTGGCACAGATAAGCAGGTTGCAGATGTGTTGACTAAGCCTCTGTCTCATGTAAAGTTTGGGCACTTTCGAGACAAGCTTGGTATATTACAAAAGGACCTCCCTCAAAAGGGGGAGTGATGCTGATGATGCAATGGTATCCTGACAACCAACAAGTAGCTCAGCTAGGATTTTATATCCTAGGGGACTGATCATCCTTGGAAATATCTTGAAGGTGTGGTAAGGATGATCTGTCAAAGTACATGTGCATGTATATGCTAGCTATGGTTAGTAGTGGTAGCTCCCTTAGGATTTTTATAACCCTAGGGAATCTTATGATTCCTCGGGAGATCCCGAAGGTTTGCTAAGGACGGTCTGTTAGAGTACCATTGTAGCTGCGTTAGGATTTTATATCCTAGGTATCTTATGATTCCTGGTAAGATCCCTAGGGACTGTCAGAGTACCACAAAATGTTGTTACACTTGCCTCATTTTGTTTCTCTATGATGATGATGATGTTCTTTCTCCAGCCTCATGTTGTGATGATGTTGTTGCTCCAGGCTTGTGTTGCTGTTAATGATGTTGTTGATGTTGTTTCTATAGATTTTATGCTAACTAATGTTGATGTTTCAGGTTCCAACTCCATGTCATGAACGATGATTATGATGCTATTCCAAATCCATGTTGTGAATAATGATGATACTCCAGCTCCATGCTGTGAATGATTATGTTATTGATGATGAGAAAAACTTTCGATGATTTATAGATATGCCAGTCAGTGGTCCAGATGCTGTTGATTTTGCTTCCCTCTCTCTCTCTCTCTCTCTCCTGATGATGTTGTAGAATACCCTTCTTGTTAATGGGGAGTGTTGAAATATTGTAACTGCAAATAATATTCTACTTATTATTGAGTTATTCTCTTATAGATCAATCCCCTTTTGTGTATTGATCATGCCGTGACTCTTGTATGACAAAATCCCCCTTCATGGATTGGTTAAACCCTAATTATATGATTCTAATTGAGAGGTCGACCTCTAGGGATAATTAAAGTGGCTTTAGCCACTAAGTGAATAAGTCGACCCTACTTGATGAAAAGACACCACCCTAGCTCTCCTCATCTAGTATAAATAAGAGAGGTTAACGCCTCATTCACTCACTCACTCAAGTCACTCATCTAGTGCGCAAGTTTGAAGGAAGATGCAGTTGTCGGAAGAAGGAGAGAGAGGCGCATTGCCCGGTCTTGGATATCATCTAGTGTTTGGTTTATTATCTTGGCATTGTATTGGCAATCTATATTAAGGAAGTTTTTACCGGGTTTTCTCCCCCGTGAGGGTTTCCTAGGATAAATGACGTGTACCTTGTGATTGCGTTTCATTCAATGATCCTGCTTATGCTATTATTGTCTAAGAAATTTAAAAGAACTTAATAGCAAATCTAAATTTAACAAAAGTGACGAAGGAGATCGTGTGGCTCAGGAAAATACTTGAAGATTTGCAAGAGAAACAAGTGAATTCTACTCCTCTTCTAGTTGAAAATACTTTTGCAAGCAAGTTGGCAAAGAATCCCAGATTCCATGATTGAACTAAGCACATCAACAAAAAGTAACACCTATTTCGATATCATGTAGAGACCAAAACTATTCACTTGAGACATCATTCCAGAAATGAGCAAATTGCGAACATCTTCACCAAAGCGTTTGGACGGGAAAATTTTGAAAAGTTAAGAATGTTGCCTGGACTCACACACACCCCTTTGGATTAAGGGGGGGGATGTTGGACACATAATCCTTGGGATTCTGTTATCTATGTAAATATGATTGTAAATATGAAGAGTCGTAGGCGATAAGAAGAGTCACACAGAAGGTGAATGCCAACTATCACTCATAAATGTATTTATAGAAATTTATGATAATGCAATAGAAAAGTGTGTGGAGTTAAGTTTTATGCCATTCTTGGCCTGACACTTCACTTAATGAATTAAGTGATTAAAAGGATAGACAAAAAGAAATCTCTTTCTTTTACATGCTAACACATTTATTTTCAAAATTCTGATTCATTTTTTGGTTCTCCGTGAATTTCAACTTGGATTGGTGCATTATCTTCATTTTCCATTGGTTTCGCTTCCCATCCTTCTTATTCCTCTCTGGAGTTTCCATCTCGAGAGATTATTGTGATTTGATTGTTTGAGATTGAATTATATTTTTGGGGCATTTCCATCTCTCTTAGTTGATTACGTTCATGTTCCAAGGAGTCCATGCATCGGAGAAGCCTTGATATTATCTGCTCAAGCTCGCTAGTGCGTTGTTTCTCTTCCTCTCTATCTCTTGATTGGTTCCATTCCTGTTCCAGGGAGTTCGTTCGTTGAAGAAGCATTGTAACTGTTTTCTAAAGGACATTGTCCCACTATCTCTCCTACTTTAACGAATTATCTCATTGAAAAAGGGCATTTATTATCTGTTCGAAAAGGTTGAACTTATTTGCAAAATTTGTTATCTATACTCTGGAACCTTCAAATATATCTTTGTGCCTTCACACTATACATTTGATCTCACTTCACAAGGGATCCACAGTGAGCTGACCAAGGTCTCCCCAAATCAAAACATACAACCCAAATTTCAATTTCTTGGGGAGGACATGCAGGGTGTTGCTTATTACTAGAGTTTATCCCAACAAAAGTCTTGATTATATTTCTTCTCAGATGGATTTTAATTTCAGTAATTTGAGGTTTAAACTTGCGCATGAAAACCTGGAGAGTGCTAGTGTTGAATTGGAGACCCAACAACGAAAAATTTCAGGTTGGAAGGTAGGCCCAAGAATTCTTGTATGAGCTCAACCCACATATACCTCCAAACAACGAGCCAATGAGAATTAAGGAAATAGAGGATCCAAAATAAATGAATATTTTCAAAGGATGGGCAGTCTGATGGCCACCAAGGAAACCCCTAAACAACCAAGAGACAACACAAGGACTAGAGGGGAAAATGAAAAAGAAATAAACCCCAAATCCAAACACAATTTTTTGTATTTCCCCAAATTCGGAAACATAATACTTGACCCACAAACAAAATTCCCCTTTCGTATCGTAATGGACCATGGAAATTAAAACAATTGTGCTCAGAATTGTAACATGGGTACCTGAATACCAAGGTATCTTCACAGCATTGACTAGAAGGGAATGAAGGAGAGCCTGCTACCAACTGAAAACCATTTCCAAATATCTTATCTTGGCCTTCTATTTCTTGAATACACAAAACAATCTCAACCCTCTCTATAAGTTTGATGCCACACACGTAGAGAAAGAATGTGAATGTACTTCTTTGATTGTCGGAGTGTGCGAGCAACGGGCTAATAAATCTAGTGCTATGCCGAACATCCAATCTATTAAATGCTTGCATCATGGGTTTAGGGGATAGGGCGAAACCTTAAATTCTCATTAACCACTAATTCACCTCTTCATAGCCCTAGACCCACCTTGGATAGCTTGTCTGCTTCAATGTTTAAATCTCTTTTGATGTGGTACATAATGATCTTATCAAATTTATTGAGAGTGGCTACAGAGCGAGACATAACACCTGGATATATATTTCCCACATTTATGTTCCCTTTAACAATCACTCTTATGACCATCATGGAGTCTCCACAAATTATTAGGTTTCAAATTCTCTTGGAGTGAGCCAAACTGATGCCTACATAGAGAGCAAAGGCCTCTTTCACATTGTTGGTCATTGATCCTAGGCCCCAAGAAAAAATAACAACCGGTTTACCTACGTGATTAAAATTTACCCCCCGTGCATCTGTCGCCCCTACATGCTAACTCATTTAAGGCACTTGATTTTTCTCATTATAATAAAGATAGAATAAAGTCAAACAAGGAAAATAGTGACATAACCCAAGACACCGATTCTAAAGATAATATGATTTTAAATAATGCTAATAAAGATAGCATAAAGAAAGAATGAACACAACACCTAAATGTTCAATAAATATTGAAACTTTACATTAAGTTTAATGTACAAAATGTGAAGCAATTACTAGGAGTTTCTTCCCAAAAAAATTCTTTAGAAAAAGAAAAAAAAAATAATAATTTTAATATCTTCTTGGATGGGGTGTCATGGAAGCAATCATGGGAAATAAATGGGGCATAGAATACTTTAGTTATATGCTTGTCACACCTCTGGTACGATGTTGGTTTTGGAATTTTAACATTCATGATTTGGTAATGAATACTCCAAGCAAAGGAAACCTTTTTCCTATTGTTTTCATTGTCATCCATTCGGGACTTAATCCCCCCCCCACTTGGCTGAGATTATCATTTTCTACGATCTTAACTCTTGAATCTCTTTCTACTCCTCAGTTTAGGGATATCGTCCAATATTTAATCGATATCTTGGGTCCTTCTTGTGAGCCTTAGATCATCCCCTCTGTTATCCCCATCTCCTTGTTAGTCTCCATGGAAAAAGGAAGCACCAGTCGCAAGACTTGTGGCAGGTGTGGACGACTTGTTGCTTCTAAGGCATAATTTGATGCAGAACTGGTGGCCTTGATTTATCAAGCCTTTACACCATTGGATGTTCATGTTGAGATGGAATTGGGGGAGGTAGATACTAGAGTTCAAAGACACTTTGTTGAAGATAATTCTATGGAGGTGGACATGTGTTCGTGTGTTCCAAACATAATCTCTTCACGCACCAGGGAAACTAATTACCCCGAAGGAGTTATTTTAGGGGGAGTTCTCTCTCGACTTTTCGTCGTCTGTCCATAGCCATTTGCAATGGTACACATGTTTTGTTAATTTTCCATGTGTGATTTTCATCCACTGCCTCAATGTTGATTCCTGCCTTCACCTATACGCTACTGCACGACTTTAGCAGTATCAGATAACCCCGCATTGGCTCTTGTGTTTTCTCAATGGAAATGTCGAGTGGTGGTCATAGTTCGATCCCTGGCATCCATGGGAGGCCTCGACAAACATTATCCTACACTCCACCTCTTGGAAGTCGATTTCTGCTTAGACCAGAGCGTAACCAAGAAGCTGCAAGAAGTTGTCTTCGTCCTAGTACAAGGGCGTCATCCCGTAGCCTAATGAGAGGTGGGGCAGATGATCTCACAAACGATGGAATTGATCGAACATTCGTGGATACAAGTTCTGTTTCACAACATAGAGTTATTCAACGCTGCAGAACTCCAGAGGGGGCCAAGCAGTTCATTCGTGAAAATAGATGTGAGGGCACTCTTAAATTACGCTTTATCCTCGACACCGTCTAGTTCGCTTTGCCAAAGTCCTACGATGTTGTTCAGGATCCCAACTCTAATGTTTTACATGATATGGACATGTGCCTGGACTGTCAAGATGACTCCCAACACCACATCTGTATGTGTTGTTTACTGGCGCAGTCCTAGGGTTTATCAACTCTTGGATTTAAGGTTTGAACACTTATTTCTTCAAAGCTAAAGTTAGTTGCCTTTAAAACCCTTGTTTTTTTTTCCGACTGACTACTGTGTTCTAGCTTTCTACACATTATCTTTACTCTCTATCAGAAATAGAAGAGTCTGTTATGTTCATGTTCATAAACTGATTTAGTTCAATCGAAGTTATATTACTAATTGTTTCAATTTTTGTGAATTTCTTCTATAGATGATTTTGTTTTAAGATGTGTAATGCCTAACACAAATCTCTGACGCTAATTTTTAATCATGGTATTAGTTTAAGAAAACACAAATGCTCTGCGGAAAACCTGCACTTTTCCTCAATGAATTAATGATGGGTTGCGTTTTGTGCTGCATATGACCTCGCAAATCCGAGGTTGCGATCTCAATTCCTCCGTAGCACTGAGCTACTCTTGGCTCTCCTCCAGTCCACTTTCGAGACCAATGTATACGATACATTCACACACATTCTTGCCTGAAACAAACACCAGTCGGTCAAAATAACTTAAAAGAAAAAGGGGAAATTTAAATTTTGAGATATATTCAACTTTACAGGTTTAATGCGTCTTATAAAAGAGGTGGTGCCGCATATGAAATCCCAAGTGGAGGGAACAATAGTGAATCAGACTGGTGACCGCACCAGTGATCAAGAAAGTCATTATTGTTACTATGGAGGATTACATTGTATACCATTTGGCCTGGCTCACCGAAGATATAAATAGCTTTACTATTTGTCCATTCTCTTAATAGATGTAAGTTAAAATGAGAATGGGATTTTCTGTTGCAAATTACCCTGGCCTCAATTGACCAACAACCTTGATGTAGATCACTGAATGGTGCTCGACCCCTTTGTATGGAGTAATGGAATGGAAAAATCAATGTATATCCAATAACATGTCGAAATTTGCAGTTCTCGTTTGTAATTGACGTCAGTCTCTAGGACATTCTTTCTCACCCCATGGTATTTGGTAAGGTCGGTGGAGAGTTGGTGATTTTTCTGACGGGTCAACAAGACAGTTAAATGTCAATCCTAAGACTGTGTACATGCATCTATAGATGCACAAAATGGAGGCGATTGGATGGCACTGGCTTATGCTGAATGCGTTTCCAAATCTTGAGAGTAGTGATCATACAAAATTACATCTACAAAGAAAACGCTAATGCAAACCGCTAACGACCAAAGTAGCTTGAACGGGTTTGTAAAATCGTCGGTATAGTAGGCAGACTGGGTTTGTAAAACGAGCAGTAGGACGACTTGTGATAAGGTTTAAGAAGGGATCCACTTTCAGTTTGCACGCGATGGTGCCTATATGTGCTCCTAATGATGTTGGAGTCAAAGGCTCCCATTGTTCTAGTTTTCTATAAGGTTGAACCTTCTGATCTTGGGTGGACATGGGGTATTTATGCTCAAGCACTACAAAACCTGGTAGAGAAGAAAACTCATGAATTGAAGCTACGATACGACTTCAACACTATTAACAGTTAGAGAAATGTAGTTTCTCTTGTTGCAAACATTAGTGTTTTCGTGCTGGAGGTGTGCAATGGGTGAGAATTCAACCTTTCCTCTCTATGTGGTAGTATCTTATGTTTAATGAATAGACATAGATTTACAATTTGAAACTGCCACATAACTTTCCCCCCTTCTTTTTACCGTTGGTTCTTATATTTATAAACACAGTTTTACAATTAAACCAAATCTATTACAGAGAAAACATGTTTCTATAATCCTATAAGTTCTTTTAGTACTATAAATTTTTATTGCAATCAATGTAGTTAAACAAACCAACCATACTCTGTTTTTCTTCTTTTCATAAACAAAAGTCTCTTACAGAGCATAGACTACTATTTGCTTTTTGAAGAAACAAAGCATAGTTTGTAAGCAGAGCATACTCTATTTTTCTTCTTTTCATAAACATAGCATAGTCTTGTACATAACATAGACTACTATTTTTTTTTAAGAAACATAGCATAGTTTGTAATTTTTTTTAAAAATAGTGCAGGGAATTTGGCTGTTGTTATATTCAGCTGTGAAATCTATTTTGCTTATATTCATATATGAAATCTTTTTGTTTTCATGAAAGCACTCTGGATTTTTTTTGCTGTGTTGTTTAATTTATTTCTAGGTGTGATTCTAAGAAAGCATTTAAATCCTTTTGCTCAGATCCTTCAATAGACGTTTGTTTCTCTCTAATCCTATTCCTTTTTTTTTTTTTTTATTTGCATAACTAGCGAGGAGCTGGAGCTGGAGCTCTTAGATAAGGTAGTTAAACGTGTATTGCAAATGGTGAAAAGACCAGACTTGCAAGTGGCTGAATATCCTAAAGGTTTGGATTACAAGCCGAAACATTTTTAAAACCAAGTCCTATTGCAACAATATCAGAGAAGGAAACCTCAAATCTTGGGGATCTGGGGTTTAGGTGGCGTAGGAAAGACCACTTTGGAAAAAAAAATCTTCCATTGGAAGAAATCAGATTATCATAGATCCTGCTTTTTATTTGATGTCATAGATCATGCATATAAAAATTCTTTCAATTCGTTGCAGATACAACTTCTTAAGAGTTTAACTAGATTGGATAAGCCAGTGGACAGTGTTGATGATGGTAAAGAGATGCTCATACAACCTCTCAAATCTTCTAACGCCTTCATAATCTTAGATGTTGTAGACGACGTGAATCAGGTGAATGCACTTTTTCCTGTTCAAACTCATGATTTCCATTCATGGGGTTCAATATTGATTACATCTAGAGATAAGCAAGTTCTAAGAGGCTCAAAAGTCGAAGACTCATCAATTTACAGACAAATTGGGCTCCTGTAACGTGGATTGGTGCTTACGTCGCTTCCAAAGGAGTTGTTCATTCTTTTTTCTGATGCTATGAGGTTGGTTAAATGTTTTTTTTTTTCATATCACTGTGCCAGAAAGGTGCCCTTCTTATTCTGGGAGTAAGCATTGTTCTCATTCTGGAAGTATTATGATGGAATTGTTAGTTTACAATATTTTGGTATATTTTTTGTTGTTGAGAAGCTTGCTAGTGAGCTATTTATTCGGTCACACCCCTTGCCCCCCTCTTGTAGGCGAAGCAACTAACAAGAAGACGAAACCAATTTATATGGGATTGAACTTTGGTGGGTATAAAACGCCCCACATTATTATTTAATCAAGACCCTGCTTTACCATCCAACCAAGGCTCAAATGGGATAGCAATTCTGGGATTGCAATTTGGTGGATATGAAACACCCCACTTTATTTTTAATCAAGACCCTGCTTTACCATCCAACTAGGGCTCAAATGGGATTGGGATTGATTGTTTTGATTCTTTAGATTTTGGACCCAGTTGGGGTTAATTGAGGCTGATTGGTTTCATTTTTTATATTTTCTATCTAAAACACAAATCAATTGGGCCCAATCTCTAATAGAAGTAAATTGTATCAATTGAAGTTGTGAACTAAGTGATTTCATTTCTAGATATAACAAAAATCAATTGGACCCAATTTCTGACGGAAGTAAATTGTATCGGTTGAAGTTGTGAACTAAGTGATCTCAATTTTAGATATAGTGGCAGCATGGTTCCTGTCAAGTTTCTATTTTGCATTTTGGAATTGTCTTCATTGTCAATTTGCTGAAAGATTCCTGTATTGTTTCTCTGGGATGGTTTCAAGGTTGTTTCAGGGCACGTTTCCAAGAGACCAATATTTTTTCTGTCATAATTTTTCTACCAATTTTCTAGAAAAACAAATTTTATTTTCTTTCATTAAACTCAAATCTGAGAGAGTTTGAGCATTGCTGCATCGAAAGAGGTTGGCATCTTCTAATTTTTTTATAGCTTTAAAATCTCAAAACATCTTCTCCTCGTCTTTTCTCCATTGTGACATGTAAATCCCAACATACCATGTTCCTTAAGAAAATTATAAATCCCAACATACCATGCCACTATATTACTAAAAATGGGAAATATTGTGTCAACAATGCACAATTGCAGGTTGTTCTAATTGGAGGGAAGAAAAATATCTTGGATTTGGTGGTCTATATTTGGTTTTGTAGTCAAATTTGCATGATCGTGAAGGTTTTAGGTACAATATTCTTTACTTCAACTTTCTATGTTGAACTGTATTGTTGAATTTAATGTAGACATGTATGTTGTAGTCTCTTGGAGTTTAGCGGCCCTATGATTGTGATCATGACACAACTGCACAACACAA
>ML802956.1:0-26243 GCA_009831015.1 Picea engelmannii
AGAATAATCATTAAAAGGCACAATCACTATATGTTAGTATGTGAAATAAACTAAAAAAAAATATTAATAATTTAGAATAGGATAATCATTAAAAGGTACAATCACTATATGTTAGTATGTGAAATAAAAAATATTATTAATAATTTAAAATATGATAACTATTTTCTGGTTTTTTGAGTAATTAAATCTTTAATCGATAAAAAGAATTAAATAACTAAATTTTAACCATTAAAAGGGACAATCACTATGTGAAATAAAAAATTATATGTTTAATTGATAAAAACTTTTTTAGTCACTAAATTTTAACAACGCTGCGTGGCAGCTTATACCTGCCAATGAAGTTCTTACCAGTAGGCAATAAGAGATGCATTTGAACAACCAATCACAATTTAGAAAAATGTTTTAAAATAATTAAAAATAAATAAATAAAATCAAATTGTAATGTTATACCTATAAAAATGCTCAAAATTATTTTGGTCAAACCAATATCCCTTCACATTATTTTTAATGATCTAAAAAAACTCAATTTCATAAAACATTTAGATATACATCCTAAAACGCTCAAACTTATATTTAAGGTTAACACTCAAAATTTGTAATATAAAAATAAAACTTATATTTAAGTTTAACCCTTAAAAAAATTGTGAAAAAAAAATACAAGTGCCATCAACTTTGAATTGTACAAAATATTATATTATTTTATTTTAACTTTAACACTCAAATAATTGTGAAAGAAAAAGTACAATTGTCATCCATTTAAATCCTACATACAAAATATTATTTTATTTTATTTAAATGTGCCTAGAAAAAAGTACCCATGAGAACAACCATATTTATTTAACAAGATGGGCCCCCAACTTTTGACAATATATATAAAAAAACAAGAAATATTTATTACAATAACATTGGGGGAAGTGACGATAGCAATAAGACTTCAAAGTTTTTGACCAATAAGATATTACATAAATGAGATTTAAAATTTTAAATAAATAAATATTTTTTTAAACTTTCAATAAAATGGTATATATTTTATGGTCAACCATGAACTAATAGAAAGTCAAGCCTAACTCAAAGCTATATACCATGCCTATCAGCAGGTATAATAATTAAAATAGACAACCACTATATTTTGGTGTGAAATAAAAAATTATTATGTTGATATGTGAAATAAAAAATTATTAATAATTTAGAGTAGGATAATTATTTTTAGTTTTTTTGAGTAATTAAATGGATATTTTTTAATAATTAAAAAGGACAACCAATATGTGAAATAAAGAATTATATGTTTGATGAATGAAAACTTTTTTAATCACTAAATTCTAATGTTTAAAAGGGACAACCACCATATGTTGAAATAAAAAATTATATGTTTTATTGATGAAAACTTTTTTAATCACTAAATTTTAATGTTTAAAAGGGACAACCACCTTATGTTGATATGTGAAATAAAAAATTATTAATCATTTAGAATAAGATAATAATTTTTGGTTTTTCTTTTTTTTTTAAATAATGCAATTTAGGATAAATCAATTTTTTTTAAATTTAATCACAATTTTAGAATAACTTTACTTGGCGTACTAGTTTCTTCTCAATGGATTGGACTTTTGTCCATGAAAAAATATATTTTTTTAAGATTTTGGCCCAATTTAATATGACACAATTACTTTTGAAAATCTAAAAAAACAAATCAAGGTTAAATAGTAAATTATTGGAAAAAAAAGTTGAGTTTGTTCACAAATTTATGTATTCTTTTCCAATAAAGTATTATTGGAATTTAGTGAACTAAATTTTATTTGATTGAAATTGTTGAAAATGGGTATTAAAAATTACAAACATCGACTCCTAATCATTGGAAATCATTCTAAACAAACATATTTACTATTACCACATATAAAATCATAAATGTGTAATGGTTTAGTCAACGTAATTGTTGATTAAATCATAATTTTACATTGCTTAAATGTCATTTTTGAATGCATAAATAGATTCAATGTCCTCAAAAAGCCGAGAACACCTAGAATATGTAATCTCAACCATTAAAATTTGCAATTTTTTGAATTTCTATGAAATTTTAAGCAAAACTCATCAAAAAAAAATGTACTCCAAAAAAGGTAAAAACTTAATAGACTACATCAAGCTCTAAAATCAAGCTCTAAAATCATTAGAAAAAACTAATCCAAAAGACCCAAAACTATGGGAATGTAGGAGTGTATCCTACTCCAATTTATGTTAGCTTGGGATATATTAAACATGATATTTGAGGGTTTTAGCTTTTTATGCTTAATAAATATTATATTGATATAAGGTTCTATTAACTTTTTATTTTTGTTTTGTTGTTGGGTGTGTTGTGAATAATTTTGTTGCATTTTACATTATAGAATAGAATCATAGTTGTGTCATGAGTAATGTTGATGTCCTCCTTCCTAGACTAAATATAAAATTTATAAAAAATAATAATCAACCTAGATCTATCTTAACCTAGACTTATTAAGAATCATAGGGTGTCAAGATGCAAACGTTTTTTACGATGATAAAACTTGAGGAAAGGTTTGCATCTTAAAGGATTTGATCCTCCTAAATCTAGGGTTAAGAGGAATCTAGGTTGGTATGCATAGTAATTGTGAGATGGGAATAGTTTATAAAGAGACCAAATTTTTTGTCGCTTTGGTAGTTGTCTCTAAGGTGCAAATAATGTTTAATTTAAACAATTTCTATAGGAGAGAACACCATCAACGATAATATTCAGAAAATCGTCTAACCTGTGGATTTTACGGATTTAGCAACTAGCTACCCATCATTTTCCTCTTATAATTATATTATGTTTTAGAGTTTTCCCCTTATAAATGTTCAACTATAGTATGCACAGTCGTATAATATGAGTGTAGCATGATGGTTAGAGTGAGGCACCACACTACCACAAGAAGGAAGGAGAGAGTGGAATCACCACACAATTTTAGGGAAAGTTGAAAAAACCTAAGAGAGAAGAAGAAAGGAAGAAAAGAGAAGGGAAATTTATTAGGTCAATTAGGATTTTAACGTTGTTTATGTGACCTAGAGTTGTGTATTAATTAAAGTAATTCAATTAGGTATCAACAACGAGTAGATTACAATAGAAAATTAACAAAGGAAAGCAAACCAACTAGGGTTAATGTATCGATTCCATTTGGTGAGCTACTTAACCTAAATGCATGAAATGAAAGAGATGAAAAGGAAGGAACTCACTGGAAAAAAAACATTGTTGTAAGTACTAACGTTGCTTGGGTTTAAGAAGAAAGATTCCATGGGCTTTAAAGAGAAGGTTTTTTCCACTCAAATGAACCTAGACATGCTACAACAACTTCCTACAAAACTGAGTTGATCTTGATCTCCAATATAATGTAATAAAAACACCTAGATCTACCATATAAATTATCAATCAATGAAATATTGTGTGATTACCCAAAGTATCCTTAAAAAGGAATACCTCTCTTTCCCTAGCTATGCAAAAACCTTCGTTGAGGTAGAAGAGTTGAATCATCCTAAGTGCTTGAGGGGACAAATCCAATAGAGATGCCCTAAGACCAAACAACATGCCTTAAAAAGAGAAACAAAACAAAAAGAAATGCTTACATGTAGAGGTATTAGGGATGACATGAATAAGTAGGCCAAGAGCATGGAAAAGGAGTTAGGAATCTAGATCAAGATTTGACACCAATCCAGTAGTGTCCCTATGAAAAAAATTGGAAAGAGAGAGTGTTGGCACCATGAGTTGTTCTTAGACTGCTTTAAGAACAAGCCTTGTTATCCCCACTTTTAGGGATAACTAGGAGACTATGTCTCGAGGCCCGTAGGTCCTAGACATGGAGTACCGAGAGCCATATCGACTTAGGCATGGCCCTGGAGGGCCCATCTTTTCTCCCTTTCAACGCCTCTACTTTGCCAGCAGCAACAACATCCATCACCATTAGCTTGGTCTTGTGTTAGAGATGGTTCTTGCTCCATGAGGTAATGAGTCTAGGTATCATGGTATGTGTCACTCTGATCCTCAAAACCTTTGAATATGTGCATTTGATTCCTTTTATTTCTAACGAATGCTTGGATCTTATACTTTTCCACTTGACCATGTCTGAGGGGAATGACAAGATGCCCTAGCAAGCCTGTGCCCGTAGGTTTTGGTTTGCCACTAGGGGGATTTCTGAAAAGCCATCGTCCACTCCTTTCATATTATTACTTTTCATCCTACTTTCCGCTCATCTACCCCATTTCATTTGTCTAGGCATTGGGTTGGCCAATTATTTGAGGGTTGCACCTTACCATATGGGAAGAAGGGGCTAAAGGCCCAGAAGGCAAAAGTAAGCTGGCAAAAGATAAAATTCTAAAAATAAAACCTCGAGATGCTTCACCCAGGGATCCCCAAGAAAGCAGTAAAAGGCTTCTCAGCAAGAAACAAGGGGGACCCATAAAAATAATAAAACAAGACTTAGACAGAGGATAGGGGGTCTCATCACGAGCCAACCTATTAGGTCCATGGGTACCTAGCATTATGACACTACTAGAAATTGGTTACCACGCCAGGGTAGTGACTCTTGGTTGTGTGACCAAGAGAAAGGGGGTCTCATCACGAGCCAGCCTTCTCATTTCTATGAAAGTACTTGTGGGTAACACTGTCACCACTGGTCACCACGCCAGGACAGTGTCCCTTGATTAGCTTATTGAAGAAAAAGCAATAAGAATAAAGAATAAAAGGCATGAATGGGCTTGGAAACAATTGCATCTAGGACAGGTGCAGCTCTCCTTCTACAAAGGCACCCACAGGTAAAGCTTTTCATTCCCCTGCTTTCACTGCGCCCATTGTCAGGACATCCCTTATCCACATCACCCACTTACATTGCTTAGATTTAGTTTTTTCTGGGAACTTTCCTTTTCCAGTGTACACTAGCCCAATAAGATGCCTTGTCACTTCCCTGAGACTTGTATTGTAGGCTTGTATAATGTATTTGAGCTTTTAACTGGGGTAATAGGGATTTATTGCACATGTTTAATAATATTGATGATGATATGTGATTAACATTTTCCATGATTTCTGTGACTTATGAGCCCATGGAGGGCATAGCTATTGATGTGCAAGATCATGCTTGACGGACGGGTACCATGTTGGATAGGTACACATGGGGAGATGATCAGTTCGGACCTCCATGGGGCTGAAGAGCCCACCAGATGAATGTTGAGACCCCAGCAGGGGGCACAAACATGACAGAGGGGTTTGCACCAGAGAGAAGAAGAACGTCTTGCAGAGGCATCTTGGCAGAGCTTAACCTAGGGGGATTGTGCCCTTTTCAGTGGAACGTTGGCCTTGGAAGGCCTAGAACGTCACCCAGGAGATTCATGACGCCATCCTTTCTTCATGAGCATTTTGGTAGATGGACAGGGCAGTTTGGCACATGTGGCAGCTTGAAGAAGCCCAAGGAGGGCTAACGTTTTTCTTCAGGAAGCTACATTTTCCCTCAAAGGGGCTAACGTCACCCTATAAATGGGATGATGTCCTTTTATTGCTTGATTAGGGTTTTAATTTAAACATTTAATGTAAAACAATATGATTTTAGTATTTTGGTTTTGTCAGCCTTTTTATGACCCAAAAAAGTAAAATTAGGTCATTATACTGTATAAATTGAGGGTTTTTACCTTCATTTTTTCATCATCTTTCACTCACTCATTAGTGAGGTCTGAAATTTGAGCTATCTTTGGAGCTATTGGCTGAAATTGTGAGGCGCACTTGTTGAAGGAAGCCATTTTTGGACTTTTATTAGCATTTTGGCATTTCTCTTGGTGGAAGGTATTACAACTAGGGTTTTCTATATGATTTTTTGGTTAAATGTAAGTGAATTTCTACAAAACTTCTTAATTGAATGGTTGTAGTATTGTTTTTCTTGCATTTATGGTTATAATTTGTTGAATTAAACCCTAGGTGACAAGCACACATTGAAGGTCCTTGTCTCATGTCACTACCAAGGTTTTAAGCCATTTTATTTGTTGAAGTGAGATAGAGCCTTGCCTTAGCAACACTCTATTCTTTCTTTCTAGCCCTTGTTGAAGAGGATTGAGCCTTGCCATAGCAACACTCCATCCATCTTCTTCCATGCTAGTTGTTTTTTTCTTATTTTTTGAGCTAAGAAGGAGAAAACACATCAAGGCCTAGTTCCCCTACACCTTGGTGAGCCGATTTTCCCTAGGGTTTGCCTGGTAAAGCCTTGCCATAGCAACACATTACTTGCAAACCTTATTATCTTAGTTTTATGCAATCTTTTGAGCTAGTCATTTTTCCATTGAGCTAAGGAAGGAGGAGAGAGCACTTAGGCATAGTTCCCCTACACCAAAGTGAGTCTCTCTCCCCTAGGGTTTCATCCTTGAGGCCTTGCCATAACAACACCTTAAGGTTTAACTCTCTTGTCCTAAGTCTTTACCATTATCATTTGATCCTTCAGCTTTTGCGTCCTCCTTTGGACTCCATATACCCTACGAACGCATTGATCTAAGGCCACATGTGTTGAGTAACTTGATCATATAACTTCCAATACCTTTGAACAAACCCTAACTCTACTAACCCTAGCCTACATAGCCCTACTAACCCTAGTGTTGTCGTCACCTTTCTTGTGCTATGAACACCTTTTTGCAACTATCGTTTTACGTTTAAAGCAATTGATTGGTTGGTTAAGGCATTATCTATGAAGTGTTAATTTGTTACATCGAATGCCAAGTTTCTTTAGCATTTATTGAGAAGTGATATTGTAATCGTTGCTATTGTACAAACATTGACTTCGTCAATATTTATTGCTCAATTGCTTATTTATCAGAAAATGCATTGATTATATGAAGTACTAACCAGCAAGTAAGCTTGCACATGTAGTTTTATTGTTGCTTTGTTCTCGAGCAAGGATACTTTTTGGTTACTACTTATGGTTATATTTATTGGCTATAAGCTTGACTTTCTGATCAAGAGGTGACTTGTGAGGGGGATTATTATGATTTAGCCTTTCTAAGCCCTTTGCCTTCTCAAAACCCCAGGTCACCGGGGACGTCTCCCCTGGGCCTTACCTCCCTAAATAGAAAGAACCTTCCCATCGAGGTGACAGTGGGTGGGATTGGTTCAGTTACGCTAGTTTGATCTCTTTTCATCCATATTTTATCCTAACTACAAACTGTGCGAGAACATTTTGGCGCCGTTGTCGAGGAACATTGAGCCAATTCTCCTCAAGACAACACTTTTCGGTAAGCCTTGCCTCTAGAGTCTTTACCTTACAAATCTTGCCTGACAACTCCACTTACGGTGTTTTCCCTTTTCCTTTGATAATTTCAAGCAAATTATCTGGCGACTCCACTAACCTTTTCCCAGGTGCCACCTTACTCTCAACTCTATGATATTTCCAAATTATGGGATCATGGCGTCCTGGGAACAACTGTATCCAACTATTGATTCCAAAAGCCTTCAAGGATACCCAACCCGTTTTGATACAAAATGGTCAAGCAACGTTCCAAGATTTTGGGGCCTCCCAATTCCTCACATCATAAATTTTTTGGAACATATAAGCGAGATAGAATTGGGAGGGGAGGATGCTCTAATAAAACTATTCATACTCTCTCTACCATCCTTCTTGCAAGATTGGTTTAAAGGTTGTTGCCAAGATCGGGGTATATCATCTTTCGTACACCTCATCAGCAGGTTTGTTGACTTTACCAAACCACATTGCCAAACGTATGAACATTCCCTTTAGAATCTCACAATAGCCTTGGAAAACGGAGGATTCACTACTGAGATTACAACAAATCTCAGGAATGCATATCATGTCAAGAACCCTCTGATGTGAAAGAAGAGATTTATGAAGAACATTGTCAACCCCTTGAAGAGGAGCAAGATTTCTCCCATGATTCAATAGAATGCAGCGAAGATATAACTAGAAAAGTGAGTTATGAGGATGAAGCACTAGTAACCACTCCTTAGTCTGATGAAGATCTCCAAGATCCTATCCCTCCTGCATAAGATGAAGAGAATGAGGTAAGTCATTTTCCTTTCTGGTTTTTTTATGATACCTTGTTCTATGATTAAGAGAGTGAAGAAGAAATGGAACCCTTGGACAAGCTAGATATTCTAGAGGAAGATCTCCCACTTGATGAATTTATCCAAATACTTGAAGCTCCTACACATGAAGGATTAAGCAAGGTGATCTTTTTCCCCTTCCAAATTCTTAATGATTCTTTACCTTATGATGTGGAGAGTAAAAAAGTGTTGGATGTTCTAACCCCTTCATGTTATGATGAATATGAGGACTTTGTTGATAATATTGATGAATTCATACATGTCGGGAAGCATAAATGGGATGTGATTGGATATAATGGGGATCCCATTTACAACATTGGTCATTCCCAAAAGTTGCCTTTGCATTTATCACATGAAGTTACTAATAATTTCGACATTTGGCAACAAGAACTTGACCTTATTCAGACACCCAAGGATTACTTGATGCTATGCTTTCCTAATGATTTTTGGTCATAACTTGAAAACTTTGATGATTGCTCCTTTGAGCATTTGGATTTATTCTATGAAGATGACTATCAACCACCGTTGTGCTCAAGTTTGGATAGGAGTAAGAACGTTGTTTGCCTAAAGAAATATTCTCATGACGTTTTTCTCCAGCCACCTCTTATTACCTTACCTTGTTGTATCATTAAAAGGGTAGTTGGGAATTATATCTTTTGTATTGAGTTTCCTCTGAAACAAACCCGAGAATCCAAGGGTTGGTTGAAAACTACAAGTTTAGGTCTATCATCTCAATTTTTCAACTTTCCCTTGAGATTTTTCCAGTCGTCTACTAGATCTTTGTCGATCCCTTCCCGATCTTCAGAGTGTGAGGACGTCCTAGGTAGCTAGTTTGCTGACCTTTTGAGTCAATGTTCTGAACCTTGGACTTTTCATGACCCCTTCCTGAAGTGGATTGAGTACTTTCCTCAGAGGTTGACTTGGTACAATTTTATCCCTCCCACCCGCCTCCATGAGTTAGACCTTGTGATTTCTGATGATATGATATATTCTCTAACCCATGTTATTTTTGTGATTGACTTATCACTATTTTGGTTTATGATGAAGCACAAAGGCAGGTATTGTGGGACATTGTTGGATTGGTTTCACTGGTCGTTTGACTACAACGAGCATCCAGCCAACAGGTAAGTGCAGGTAAGTAGGTAGGCATTTGCATTCATTATATTATACAATCTGCATTTGCATGCTAGAGTAGTTTGCTTTACATTCACACTTATGTTTTCTTTATTCCAGTCTTATATATATATATATATATATATATATATATATATATATTGGTTACTAATAGTTGCTATCGAGATCAAGTAGGTAAACAGGTTATGCCATGAGATGTTGAGGTTCTCATGCGCTCTACGGTGAGCACATGTCCCCCAATTGGAGCTAGATGTTATCCCCACTTTTAGGGATAACTAGGAGATTATGTCTCGAGGCCCGCAGGTCCTAGACATGGAGTACCGAGAGCCTGATCGACTTAGGCATGGCCCTGGAGGGCCCATCTTTTCTCCCTTTCAATGCCTCTACTTTGCCAGCAGCAACAACATTCATCACCATCGGCTTGGTCTTGTGTCAGAGATGGTTCTTGCTCCATGAGGTAATGAGTCTGGGTATCATGGTATGTGTCACTCTGATCCTCAAAACCTTTGAATATGTGCATTTAATTCCTTTTATTTCTAATGAATGATTGGATCTTATACTTGTCCACTTGACCATGTCTGGGGGGAATGATAGGATGCCCTAGCAAGCATGTGCCCATAGGTTTTGGTTTTCCACTAGGGGGGTTTCTGAAAAGCCATCGTCCACTCCTTTCATATTACCACTTTTCATCTTGCTTCCTGCTCATCTACCCCATTTAATTTGTCAAGGCATTGGGTTGGCCAATCATTTGAGGGTTGCACCTTACCTTGTGGGAAGAAGGGGTTGAAGGCCCAGAAGGTAAAAGCAAGCTAGAAAAAGATAAAATCCTAAAAATAAAACCTCGAGATGCTTCGCCCAGGGATCCTTGAGAAAGCAGTAAAAGGCTTCTCAACAAGAAACAAGGGGGACCCATAAAAATAATAAAACAAGACTTAGTCAGAGGATAGGGGGTCTCATCACGAGCCAGCCTATTAGGTCCATGGGTACCTAGCAGTATGACACTAATAGCAGCTGGTTACCACACCAAGGTAGTGACTCTTGGTTGCATGGCCAATAGAAAGGGGGTCTCATCATGAGCCAACCTTCTCATTTATGTGAAAGTACTTGTGAGTAACATTGTCACCACTGGTCAACATGCCAGGACAGTGTCCCCTGATTAGCTTCTTGAAGAAAAAGAAATAAGAATAAAGAATAAAAAGCATGAATGAGCTTGGAAACAATTGCATCCAGGATAGGTGCAGCTCACCTTCTACAAAGGCACCCATGGGTAAATATTTGCATTCCCTTGCTTTCACTGCGCTCATTGTCAAGACATCCCTTATCCAAATTACCCACTTACATAGCTTAGATTTAATCTTTTCTGGGAACTTTCCTTTTCCAGTGGACACTAACCCAATAGGACGCCCTGTCACTTTCCCCAGACTTGTATTGCATGCTTATATAATGTCTTTGAGCTTTTAACTGGGGTAATAGGGGTTTATTGCACATGTTTAATAATATTGATGATGAGATGTGATTAACATTTGCCATGATCCCTGTGACTTATGAGCCCATGGAGGGCGTAGCTGTTGATGTGCAAGATCATGCCCGACGGATAGGTACCATGTTGGACAGGTACACATGGGGAGATGATCAGTTCAGACCTCCATGGGGCTGAAGAGTCCACCAAATGGATGTTGAGACCCCAGCAGGTGGCACATATAGGACAGAGGGGTTTGGACCAGAGAGAAGAAGAACGTCTTATAGAGGCATCTTGGCAGAGCTTGACCTAGGGGGATTGTGCCCTTTTCAGTGGAGTGTTGGCATTGGAAGGCCTAGGACGCCACCCATGAGGTTCATGACATCATCCTTTCTTCATGAGCATTTTGGCAGATGGACAGGGCAATTTGGCATGTTTAGCAGCTTGGAGAAGCCCAAGGAGGGCTAACGTTTTGCTTCAGAAGGCTGCATTTGCCCTCAAAGGGGCTAATGTCACCCTAGAAAGGGGATGGTGTCCTTATATTGGTTGATTAGGGATTTAATTTAAACATTCAATGTAAAACAATATGATTTTAGTATTTTGGCCTTGTCGGCCTTTTTATGACCTAAAAAAGTAAAATTAGGTCATTGTACTGTACAAATTGAGGGTTTTTACCTTCATTTTTTCATCATCTTTCACTCACTCATTAGTGAGGTATGAAATTTTCACTATCTTTGGAGCTATTGGCTGAAATTGTGAGGCGCACTTGTTGAAGGAAGCCATTTTTGGACTTTTATTGGAATTTTGGCATTTCTCTTGGTGGAAGGTATTACAACTAGGGTTTGTTATATGATTTCTTGGTTAAATGTAAGTGAATTTCTGCAAAACTTCTTAATTGAATGGTTGTAGTATTGTTTTTCTTTCATTTATGGTTATAATTTGTTGAATTAAACCCTAGGTGACAAGCACACATTGAAGGTCCTTGTCTCATGTCCCTACTAAGGTTTTAAGCCATTTTATTTGTTGAAGTGAGATAGAGCCTTGCCTTAGCAACACTGCTTGATTGAGACTCACCTTTAACTTCTCCAAACAGAAATAGAAATTTTGACAACTCAACCTGCCATCTAGAACTGATCCATGGATTCATGAACAACATAAAATCCAACTTCACTGATGTTTCCAATAGACTGGAAAAAGAATCTTCAAGAACATAGAAAACTACCTTTTCTTAATAATTAATAAGAAAAGGACATTTGTCGTTTATAACTTCTCCTTGTTCTATGTTATGAAGTTCAAGATCATTCTCAAATGAAGAGACAACAATCTGTTCACTCTTCTTATCATCCTCATCAGAGAGAAAATCCGTCTTCTTTGAAAATTTTCAGATATAACAAACATATCATATATAACAATATTTTCTAAAAATGACTCTTCATGTGATTCAATTAGAATGTCATCTAGCTTTTTAAGAATTTTAGAAATTTTCACTTGAAGAGGTGTCAAATCCTGAATATTTTCCACATTATCTGATGAATCTAAAACAACCTGTTCTTAAATGAGTGATTTTGGAAATAAGAGAATTGTAGAAAAAATTGATTGACTATCATATACTTTCTCTTGGTCACCTAAGATCTGATAAGACTGTTGCATATCTTCATCAATCCCAAAAGAACAAACCTGTTGTACATGATTATTGAACTCAATGGATGAATCATGATTGTCTTCATCAGGATGTTGTTCTATTTCAGCCGTACAATATGAAGAAATACCTATTGTATGTTGAATATTCTTTTCAAACTCTTCACAATAATTCTCAAATAGAAATTTAGCTGAAAAATACCATTTACAGTGCTCATTAAATGCAACATAGAAATCTCTCAAGGAAAATATGTTGGAAGAAGAAAGAGAAAAGGACCATTCTCGTGCATCACCTTTTAAAGAGTACATGAACATTTTCATCAACACATCCACATCCTCATGATGCATGTCTAGTTGATCCATGCATTGATGAAATGTAACGAGATGTTGAGCAGGATTGTCCCCCTTGTCTTCTTTGAAAGTAGGAAGATAATCCATCCAATCTGACGAAGGAGGCACTAGATTTGGAAAACCAGGGATAACTAAAAAATTGAGAGGTGCAAACCTCCATGCCAAGATAGCCTCCATGGCCTTTGTCATCCTGAATCAGTGAAGTCGCCAACAGATTCTTCCTTCATGTAGTGGAGTCACCAAGTGAATGATGCAGTATTTATCATGTGACCATCACATATTCACCATCAAGTGATGGTTATGATCATTGTTGTTCTCCCAGGGAAGATATCTTCGTGTCTTCGCTCCCCGGAAACGACGCTAGAAATGTTAGCACCAAGAATTGTTCTTAGACTACTTTAAGAGCAAGCCTAATACCCATTTGAATGTTGGAAAGATAAAATCAAGTTTGGTAGGTGGATCAACAAGAAGAGCAAGAGAGAGGGAAACAGACTATCTACAGATCAATAATGTACCATTGGGCATGGAGTCCTTTCACTTTGCAGATTGAAGGAAATCGAACAACATTCCAGACACAGGCTTGCATAATGATGAAAAGAATGAGGAGCATAAAAAAAGAAGAACAACCATCATACAAAGATCCTCTCTGCAAAAATGGATTAATAAGTACTCGAACAAATATCATGGATACTAGGCAATCACTGCAAATGCTTTGCAGCTCAAGAATCTCCTATCCATAAACAATCATTAATCCTTAATGACTACAATTTATTCAAGTGACATGACAAGAGAAATGAAGATAGAGAATTTACACGATCTGATAAAACAACTCGCTTGAATCTTCAATGACAGAAATGATTACAACACAATGCTAGACCGAATTTAAATTGACCAAAATCCTCCTTTTGATATGTTGTTCAGGAAAATTTGGGATTATCTTTAGCATGTTGATCTTTTTCCTTGAGATGTAGAAGCTAATTGTTGACTCATCACTCCCACTCCTCGTCACTGGAATCCTTGAAGTGCTTTGCAAATCCTGGCAAAGCCACATTGTCCCCATCAAATTAGGCAAAGAGAGCATGATAATATATAAAACATTGTACTCCACGTTGATTTGATCATTCAGTGCTCTTTTACGACGATCTAAGAACTTTTTCTGGCCAAAGACTGAGAGAATGATTGAGAAAATTGCACAAGCTTCATTTTGAATTTCATGAAAAGGCTCAAATATAACTCCAATGAGAGCACTTGTCATATTCATTTCACCACCTACAACTCGAACGATACGAACAAAATGCTTGTCTTCTCTCTTACTCTTCATGCAGGTTGCAACAAGACCAATGTCAGATTTGTTTGTTGAAATATATTCTTAGAACCATTGTGTGGTTGATGCTTGAAACAACTACTAAATAGTAGATCCAATCGAGCGTTTAAAAGTCTCAATTTCCAAAGGAACCCTACATACTCTGACTCCACAATCTAAGTGTGTCTTTGATAACGTTGTCCTTGAGAAAATTACCATCTTAACTAAATTTTCTAAACATTTTATTTTCCACCTATGGATTTGAGCTCGAGCTTTGATATCCTATAATAAAGATGGTGGTTTCCCTCTGTTAACAATTGGACAATTACCATGACATATGGCGTTTAAAAGCCTCCTCAATTCACTGTAAAAAACACCTACAAACTGACACTTGAACCTCATTATGCACTATGATGATTATTGCAAACCCTTGCCTCTGTTTTCAAGAACAAAGTTTTCTTTCCTCTTCCATGATCTCATGAGATTATTCCACGATCCATTTCCTTCATGCTAAACATTAGTCTCAAGCTAATTGGGGTGAGCTTTTTCTTGACACCTGCAAGCTTAATCAACACATGTCGATCTCCTTGTTTTTTTTTTACATCGCCAACTCACCTTGCAGTGCCTGGTGCTTTTGTTTTGTTGTTTTGGCCTGGGATATATGTCCCACATTGATAGAGTAAAATAGTTCTAATTTTTTTATATTGATCATTGTGTACATCGTCATTCAATGCGTTGTGCACATTATATGCTCCTGTGGGATCTCCTCCTTGTGGCACCTTCTGCATTGGTGTTGTCTTGTGACTCGACCTTAGGTTTTGGGCATTGTCGTCGATCCTTGCTGTATCTCTCGGGTACTTTAATGACATCTCAAATAAATTGGAGATTGGACCAAATCCAATGTTTTATTAAAATGACTATAACCTGTGTACAAACTCAAGGGAAATAATTTTACAATTATTTTGCCGGTGATAATAGTGAGACAAGACTATCAACATCTCCTTTTGGACATCAAGCTCAAAATATGATTTTGGGTCAAAGATTTTTTCCCATAAGAAATTTGCCTTACACTGCAAAAATGTACGCTGCGAAAATGGTATACGCTGCAAAACTATACATTTTAGCAGTGCCTTCTCAAAATTTTAGGGGTGCAGATTTGAGCGCTAACTAAGAGATTGATCAAAGAGGGTTTACAAATAAGAGAGGAGCAATATAAATAGGAAAACAAATGACCTCATGGCGCAAATGAATGTTAGACTAGTTGTTGGACCAAGCATTGCATACAAAAAGTGGTACAATGGATTTTCATTGCATATCATTGGTTTCCAAGGTCACACCACATGTATTTTCGCTAATATATGCTTTATATTCTGTTACACCTCATATTGTATGAAGTTCCACATAGTGATTTTCATCACATTGATGGAAATTTATTACTAGTTCCTTGGATCTATTGGACCAACTTGGGGGAGTTCATATTCATGGAGCACCTTCTCTTCATGGCATTGGATCATTTGATGGAGGTCTTTGGTTGGGGGAGTCTCATTTCTCCTTGATTGGATGATTGTGCTTGTTACTTCATGATCTTCTTACATGTGCTTTCCTTGTTGATCACCCCTTGGTTTCACTTTTGATGGATGTGGAGCATACTATATCATTAAGGTGGTTTGATATATATGCTTATCTTGGATATGGATGATGGTTCTAGCCCCCCAAGGGGTTGGATGATGATGTTAGGAGGTAGATGTTTCATAACATTGTTGATGCTTCTAATTCAAATTGTATATGGAACAAAATGAAAGGAAGGAAAATAAATGGAGCACACACATACAAAAATATAGCAGAGAGCACAACAATGCAATGAAACCCAACTTTTGTTAATGAATAAAATAGAAGAATATTGTAGAACACAAATTGGCTAGAATGGTGGTAGCTTATCTCTAAAGAGAGAAATTTTGGTTATGCTCATTCATAGAAGCTACTACAAGAGGCTAAAATAATGGCTTTTTAACATAAAAAAGGAACCCTAAAGGTCCAAAACCCTAACCCTAGGAGGCGAAGCACCAAAAGGTTTGTGGGCCTCGAGGTGGTTAGTTGATACATCAACTTCCTAGGGGCATAACATTTGCATACAATCTTTGTTTGGGGCACATAGTAGGTCGTTGGAAAGATATAACTAAGAACTACTATTTGTGGCATGATTGGGGTGTGGCATTAACACCCGGGCCCTTGAATTTCTGAAAATAAATAAATAAACATTGTTTAGGGCCTCAAAACAACCTCAGAAGTTAATTAGGACCAGAAAAATCATAACAAAACTGCCAATATGGAGAACCATGTTGAGTCGGTGGAAGAGGTGGGTGGCCACCGATATCCACTTGGATCAACTTCCTAGCGACTTGGTGTGTTGATGTATGTTTTTTGTGTCACTAGGATAGGGTACTTTACATGGTTCTCATGTGCTTGGATGTGTGATGGGGAACACACTTGATGATTAGATGGGGTTAGTGTTTCCTTATGTCTCATTTTCTTATGATGTTTCTATGGTGGGATGATTCATGTTTCCTTTGTGGGATTTTACTAGGTGATTTAAATTTATAATATAACATTTTCTAAACATCACCTAGGGGGAATGCATTTCATGATGTTAGTACCCTCATTGATATGCCATTTCCTAAGTTTGAGTTAGAAAGGGGGTACTACATATGATTTGATGGTGATCTAACCATTTCCTAAGGTTGGATGATGAATTTTGATGTAATAACCCCTTGGTGGTGGTGCATCTTAGGTTGGGCTTTATGTTTTGTTGTTATCATGGTGGGGTTTTCCTAGGGAGCATATCTTTTATTTACATGGTAAACACTTTAATAGAGTGCACCCTTCCTTGGCACACATGTTCATAGTAATTCAATTTTTTTGACTAATTGGAGAGGGGATAGGGTTATATTTGAGCATTAACCTTTGTGTACACATGTTGAGGTTGATTTAATTGTTCAATAGTTAAATCAATCTAAATTATATAGATTAAGGCTAATATATTGGGTGCCCTAATTCAATGGTTTCCTTTCCACACTTGAAAGGGTTAGTTAGAGATGGTTATGTAGGATTTTTAGTGGGAGGCATGTGGCAAACTTGGAGGGCCACATGTGTGGCACATTACATGGATTTACTTGGTCATCCTATTATATTCAGACATATCCTTAGATGGATAACTTGTGGAGACATTTCTTTCTATTCTTGGAGGTGTGTATTTATTCATTTCATGGAGTTTTGACATGGTCAAAACCCTAATTCTCCCTTATCTCCCTGAATTTGTTTTATTGGAGATTGTCCACTTATTGTTTTGGGGTTTGAGTACTTCATGTTTCACATTCATCCATGGAGTTGGTTGCCTTGGGATTTGCACATGTGGATTGGTTGCATGCATCTTGTGGACCACTTTCTATTTTGGGAGGTTCATTATGGAGAATTCTCCTAGGAGGAATATTTTATTGTTATATCTCTCATGCACCTTCGAGGGTGCACTTTGTGAGCCCTTCTAGTTGGTGGACCCTTGAGCATATTCTCCTAGATTGAAGAGTATTTTATTATATTTTGCATGCATCCATTCTTGGAGGATGAATTATATGTGGACCCATTTAGCATTTGATTTGGTATAATACATATTTATGGATGGTGTGTCCTCTCTTGGAGGTTATTGTTGCATATTATTGCCTATTTTTAAATGAGGGAGAACTCTCTTGAAGAGGATAACGTCCACATGCTTTGATATTGTCAACCTTAGATCTAACTACTCCAATATTTTACTAATTGTTGACTTGTCATGGAGTTAGTTAGAAAGATAATATATGTTATTGTATGAGAAACTTAAATCACTCTATATAAAGATGAGATTCTCTCCATTTCATTTGTATTTGGCAATTGGATATTTAGGAGTTAGAGAAGTGATGAAGTATCAAGATTAGGAATTGAAGCTTGATGGAACTCCTTTGTACTATTACTCTTGAAGATCAATGGAAGAATGAGGTATTGATCCACTTTGATGTATGGTTTATTTATTCTCTTCAATTTTTTGTTCATGTTGTTGTAGGTTCTTCTTGTTGTCATTCCTTTATAAAGGCTTAGTAACAAATCTATTCATCTAGGAATAAAGCAATTTGAGGAGGTTCTCCCTTTTGCTTTATTTGTTGTTTAATTTATGCACTTGTTCTCCTCTGCTCTGTCAACTAAGTTGCAGAATTGGAAGCACATTAAAACCATAAAAACAACACCTTTATAAGTTGATTGATGAGTGACAATCTTAGCCCTCCAAGACTAGTTTTCTACAATACATTTCAACAAATACTTAAGGTTCAAATGTATCACATTAGGCCCTTTTTACCTTAAGTACACACCTTAAAGATGAATGTATCAAATAATTTCTTCATCTATTAATTAGTGGAAGATGGTGAACAAGCCTCTTCTACCATATAACATGCTTTAAAGTAGTTGTTTTTGACACACTAGTTCTCTCATTTATCCAATGCCTTATGACTCAATTAACCCATGACTGATAGGCACTAATTTCCTTCCATCTTTTTATGTTCCTTGTTTTTGTTCTTCATTTTCCTATCTTGTCCTTATCCCATTTCCATTGATATCTTATTTCATATACTAGAACTAACACATGTTTTACCTAGGATAACTCTTCATTAAATCATCTTGTGCCCCCATTCTATAGTCTGGAAATATTATCTTTTAGGGAAGACCCCCTTGAGTTCGAGAAGAGCCAACCTAAAGAGAGAGGAAGAGCTACCAAGGTGACAACGGCTAGCCTTTTTGAGTTGCATAAACTAACACCTTAGTGATTAGGACCTTACTCTTTTTTGGGTGCTAGATTTTGTTGTAACATGTTCCCAAAAAATCATGAATGGTTAATAAAGGTTTGACCAAGGGGATCCAATTAAATGACCAAAAAAAGATTTGGGTCATTGAAGACCTAAAATGAGGCATTCTAACTAATTGTGGGTTATATAAGAGGTTTGGATGATCCAGATTTTATGAGCAGAACAAAATGAATATAGATTATTATCAAAAGATGCTTAACACAGAATAACAGATATACAATAAAACTGGTTTCTATTCAATAAGGAAATAAGTGAAACTGTAAAATGCAATGGAAAACAAGCTTGCTAGAATGGTGGCAACTTATCTCTGAGAAGAGATGTGACGGTTGCACTCATTCGCCAGAAGATGATTACAATGAGGCTCTCAAGGCCTTTTTGCAATAAACAGGAATGTCCAAAACCCTAGACATCCAAAAACCTAACCCTAGGAGATGAAGCACCAAAAGTCATGTGGGCCCTGTTTAGGTAAGTTAGTACATAAACTTCTCGGGGTCGTAACTTTTACATACGATCTCTGTTTTAGGCACACAATATCCCATTGGAAAGGTCTATCTGAGGACTACACATGTTGTTTTTGGAGATCCCTATACATATTGATTGTGGCGAGCCCTAAAAATGCTATTTAGGGGCTCAAAACAGCCCCAGAAGTCAGGGACCCGAAAACTAGGAAAAAACTGCTCAACTGGAAAACTGTCAAAATGAGCTAGTTGGAATAGGTGGGAGGCCACTGACATCCATCTGCACCAATCCTCCCCCCTTAGGAAGAAATGGTCTCCATTTCATTGAGTTCCCCCATTAGATGAGGAAATTTCTGCTGAATTTGGCCTCGGGTGAGCCACTTTCCTTGGTGCAGGAGCTGCCCTACTTTGACAACTCAATAAAGCTGGATCCTTTGTTGGCGAGTGCCATTGACCTGTTTTTCCACAATCTGATCATTGGATTCCTATTGTATGCATTCGGGGTTGAGCTCTGTTGGTGTCAGTTGTTCTATTATCTCTGAGGTGTCCAATAATGGTGGGAAATAAGGTCGAAGGAGATCCACGTTGAACATTGGGTGTAGGCCAAGGAAAGGAGGAATGTTGAGCTCAAAATATTTATCACCCATAGCCTTGGTGATGGTGTACGACCCATAACAGAATGGTCAAAGCTTCTGGTGGGGTATGATAATGCGTTCTTTCTACAAATGCAACCAAACTTTTTCGCCCACTTGAAACTTATGTGGCACCTAATGTTGATCATGGCACTGCTTGTACTTGTCATTGGATTTCTGTAGGATATCTTGAACTTGTTGAAGGATGTGATGGATCCTCTCAATGAACCAGGTAGCTTTTTCAACTTCAGTTGGAGCAGGAAATGAGTCAGCTGAGGTGACTGCAAGGGGTAGTGCAACATCTATGGGACCCGATAGTTGGAAGCCCAACCCCACCTGAAAGGTGTTGTGGCCAGTTGAGCTATGCAAGGATCAGTTGTAGCTATGATAGACATAGGGAAGACTCTCATCCCATGTGCGAGGGTGCTTGGAATTATACATGTGCAGGATATGGATGATCATTTGATTTACGACCTCGGTTTGGCCCTCTGTCTTGGGGTGGAAGGTCGTGGATTTGTTGAGCTTGGTGTCCAGTAGTGACCAGAGGCTCAACCAGAATGTGTTGAGAAATCGAATGTCCCGATAAGAGACAATGGTTTGTGGGATTCTAAAATGCACCCAGACTCGTTCAAAGAAGAGCTTGGCAGTGGCCTCTGTTGTGATGCTCTTCTTGCAGGTGACTAGAATCACCATCTTAGAAAAGCGATCAACAACTACAAAAACACAGTCATTTCCCTACTTGGTGGACGTGAGGCCCGACATGTAGTCCATGGAGATGGATTCCCATGGCCTATAAGGATTAGGCAGAGGGGTGTACAAGCCTTGTTTCTTAGTGGTCGGTTTGGCAATAGTGCAGGACTTGATATACTTGTTGACCTCCTGTCGAAGTTTCGGCCAGTAGAAATGTTTCTGCAACATTACCATTGTCTTTTCGATGCCAAAGTGTCCTGCCACCCGACTGTAGTGGGCTTCCATAATCAACTTCACTCACTCGCTTGATGGAACGCAGATATGGCCCATATGGCACAACATCCCATCATGAAGATAGAAATTAGTGACAACTGCGTTTGCACCCAACATTTGGTAGGTGGTGGCGAAGTTTGGGTCTATCTCATAGAGTTGGGGGCATCCAGAGGTCTCATGTCCACAAGAGTCTAGCACCATGGTGAGTGTCGCAACTGGTGGTATTCTTAGGAAATCAGTGACGCGGTTGGAGCTTTCTATTTTATACTTGATGTTGAGGTGGAATTGTTGCAAGTATGTGGACCACTTTTGATGGCGGTCATTCTACAATTTGCCTTGTGTTTGCATGAACTGCAGTGGCTTATGATCAGTGTGGATGATTTTCTCCTTCCCAAGAATACAATGTCTCCATTGGCGAAAATCTTGCACAATGGAGTACATTTCTTTGTCGTAAGTAGGGTACTTACGGACAACATCTGATAATGTCTCACTATGATAGACCACGGGCTGGTCGTGTTGAGTGAGAACGATGCCCACAACATAGTCTGAAGCATTTGTCTCAATCTTAAAGGGTTGTTGCAGGTCCGATAGTGAAATCATTGGGGTTGAGCACAAGCGTTGCTTCAAATCATCAAATGCTTGTTGTTGGGATTGACCCCACAGAAATTTTTCCTTACCACCACCCTTGGTTACTTGGCTGAGGGCCCATGCAATATGGGAGAATCCCAACACGAACCTGTAGTAGAAATTGACAAGCCCAAGAAGCTCCGAAGCTCAGTGAGTGTGGTTGGGGCTGGCTAGTCACAGATGACTTGGATCTTGGCTGGATCCACATGTACACCATGTTGATCAATGATGTAGGCCAGGTAATGGACCTTGTCCATGCCGAAGGAGCATTTTTCCAAGTTGGCACAATAGCTTATGCTACCAAGGGTGTGCAAAACCTGTTGAATATGCTGCAAGTGTTCTGCCCAATTCTTGTTGTAAATGAGAATGTCATCCAGATGCACCACTACAAAAGTATTGGTGAATGGTCGCAGGATATCGTCCATTATCCTCATGAAAGTGGTTGGAGCATTTGTCAAGCCAAAGGGCATGACCAACCATTCAAAAATACCTTCCTTTGACTTGAATGCGGTCTTCCATACATTTGTCTATTCTATCGGAACCTGGTGGTAGAGAGACTTAAGATCAATCTTACTGAAGTATTTGCCCCCCTTGAGCTGATCAAGGAGGCCATGGATTCAGGGAATCAGGTATCGATTTCTGACTGTGATTTTATTCAGGGCCCGGTAATGAATGCAAAGTCATCAGGTTCCATCTTTCTTCTATACCAGCATGATTGGGCTCCCTCAAGGTGATGAGCTGGGACAAATGTGCCCCTTGTGGAGTAGTTCTTAGATCTGTCGCTTGATCTCCTCATTCTCTAACATAGAGAAATGATAGACTGGGCCATTGGGTAGAGGTGCGTTGAGGTTCATATCGATGGGGTGCTTGACCTGACAGTGCAAAGGTACCCCAGTAGGTCTGGAGAAGATATCCGAGTATGCTTCCATGACCTTATCCACTTGCTTTTTCTGTGTAGAGAGGTCAGCCGCAGAGACCATGGATGTGGTTGCGATCTTTCGCTCATTCTGAGACCGAATCACGAAGAAGACAAACTTCCATGTCTAAGAGATGACCTTCCTGCATTGCTTGGCAGACATCAAGGAAATAGCACTAGGTGGGACTGCCTTCGATATTCTATACAATTTCTTGTTCAAAGTAATAATAACACTGCGAGGCCTAGACTCATATACGACATAGTGTTTCCATAAATATGGTTGGCCCAAAAGAACATTACAAACTTAGAGAGGGGAAACATCACACAATACCTCATCTTTGAAGGGCTTGATACTGTATGATAGGTGACATTGTTGGTTGATGCGGATATCACTTCCTTGGCGAAGCCATCCGATGGTGTAAGGTTGCGGGTGCGCCATTGTCAACAGGGCGAGTCACTTGACAACCTATGCTAAGATGAGGTTATTTTGGCTACCGCTATCAACGATGAAGTGCATCAAGGTACAAGTGCATCGAGGTACCCTTCACCCACATATGTGAATGAAAAAGGTGATCACCTTCCTCTGGTTCATCGGGATGGATCTTGGTGGTAGCAATGATAGCATTGGGTTCTACATCAATGATCTATCTCCCCCTTTCTAGTTTTGACTCAGAGTTGGAACCCACATGTGATTCAGAGGCTTTCACCTCAAGCACCAATGAATGCTTTGAGCGACAATCAACAGTTTTATGCCAGGCGCTCTTATGGAAGTCACACCACTTCTAGGTATCTTTCTTTGTCTTTTCGGTGTCCTTCTTTGATTGCGGCCTAGATTGGTTGTATTGAGGCAGTTCGTCTTTTCTATGTCCTTTGTTCTGCAGATTGGGGCTGCCCTTTCCTGGATTTTGCTGTGAGGGGTTCCCAGTCCCAAATTGTCGTGTCTTTTGTTTGAGCTTTTGCTCGATTTTGACGACATATCGATAGGCTATACCCAAGGATGAGATGTTCAGAAACTCCATTTCGGCCTGGATGTATCTATGCAGACCATCGCTATAATTGAGCACCAGCTTTCACTCAGAATCTTTGATACCCAACTCTAAGTTTTAAACCTGTGAAGTATAGCAATGCATATAGATTCTTAAGCAAAACAAAAATTAATCAATGGCTCATTCACATATTACACAGAGATTTATATAGGAAACCCTCAACCGGAAAAACCTTTCTTATTTCATTATATCGAATTTCACCATTCACCATACAATATATACAATGTTTTTAGGTATTTCGTAGATACCAAAACCCTGATCCCTTAATTGGGATTAATTTAGAAAACCACTAAAAATAGAAAAATCCACTAAAAATAGCAAAAACCGCCCAGACGCAGTTGTCAAACCTGACACACCCTCACACACACATGCAAAGAATATAACATATACCCAACATATACCCAACATTCTCCCACTTGTTGTTTTCTTTGCATCCATGGGTCCATAGGGTTATACAGTCAACAATCCAGGGCAACAATGCCCATTGTTACTCTACACCAGGAGAACTTTTCTATGCTCACAGACTTTGTCAATAAATCTACAACATTCTTCAAAGTGTCAACCTTTTCCAGCAACACCTTCTTTTCCTCAACCATGTCTCTCACAAAGTGATACTGAACATCAATATGCTTTGTCTTTGAATGATAAGCTGGTTTCTTTGCCAGAAAGTTTGCACTCTGACTGTCACAATCTAATCTCACTGCTTTTTGTACCAACCCAATACCTGAACACAATCTCTATAACCATACTGCTTCCTTTCTTGCATGAGTGGTTGCCATGTATTCAACTTCTGTAGTTGAGAGTGCTACTATATCTTGTCTTTTTCTCATCCAACTGATTTCTCCTCCAAATAGGTTAAACACATACCCACTTGTAGATCTTCTGCAATCCAGATCTCTAGCCCAGTCTGCATCAACAAAGCCTTGTATGTCCACCACTCTATCCAATCCTGGTCTTCCTTGGTAACACAATCCATAGTTGGTAGTGCCACGCAAATACCTGAAGACCCTCTTTATTGTTGTCCAATGATCCTTCCCTGGTTTTGACATATACCTTCTCCAAAGTCCCACTGCATGTGCAATGTTTGGTCTAGTACAGACCATTGCATACATCAAACTGCCAACTGCACTAGCATACGGAACATGGGACATGTCCTCTTCTTCTTCCTGTGTATTGGGACACTGATCTGCAGATAACTTTACACCTATAGGGATAGGAACCTTGACCTATTTACTTCCATGCATATTAAACCTCTGCGATATCATCTCAACATATTTTCTCTGATTCGACCAGAGTTTCATGTTTGCACGATCTCTTTTAATCTCCATTCCCAAAATGAAGTTAGCAGCACCGAGATCCTTCATGTAAAATTTGGAGGATAGTTGTGATTTCACCTCCTTGATAACATCCATGTTATTTCCTACCAATAACATGTCATCAACATACAACACTACATAAATGAAGTGATTACCAACCTGCTTGGAATATACACAGTGATCAACCTTTCTTCTCACAAATCCCAATCCAAGGATGTATGTGTGAAACCTTTGGTACCACATCCTAGGTGATTTCTTCAGACCATATAGTGACTTATTTAGCTTACAGAATAACTCTTTCTTTCCCTTTACTACAAAGCCTTATGGCTGCTTCATGTAGATTTCTTCTTCCAGATCCCCATGTAGGAATGATGTCTTCACATCCATCTGTTTCACTTCAAGATCAAAAGCAACAACAATAGATAAAAGAAATCTAATAGAAGTTAACTTAACAATACGAGAAAAAATATCACCAAAGTCAAATCCCTCTACCTAGGAATAACCTTTTTCTACTAACCGAGCTTTGTATTTCTGCACTTTTCCTTCTGCATTAAACTTCTTCTTAAACAACCATTTGCTACCAACAAATTTTCTTCCAGCTAGAAACTCAACTATATCCCATGCCTCATTCTTATCCAAGGCATCCATTTCTTCAACCATGGCCTTCTTCCAGAGTTTACTATCCTCTGAATTCACTGCTTCCCTGACAGTTCTGGGATCATCATCAGTAATAGATAAAGCAAAATTGGAACAAAAATCAGGTGGACTATACCTTTCTAGTTGCCTTATTTCTCTCACTTATCTCCTCAATACTGGGGTATGAGGTTCTTCTTCTTCTTCCGCTTCATCTTCTTCAGATGATTTAGATTTTGCATCATCCAACTCTAGCTCTATTTTCTCAAGTTCGTCTTGCCTTGCTAGGAATTCCTGTTTGGACACATCTTTTACCTCTCTAAAAACAACATCCTGACTATAAACAATCTTCTTAGTTTATAGGTTCCAAAGCTTATAACCTTTCACACCATCTTTATAACCAATAAAGATACACTTTTCAGCCTTTTTATCCAGCTTACTCCTATTTTCCTCTGGAACATGTACATAAGAATCACAACCAAATACTCTAAGATGTTGAAGAGAGGGTTTCTTTTCAATCCATACCTCATGTGGATTTTTGTCACCCAACGCTGATGAAGGTGATTGATTGACTAGGTAACATGTTGTACCCATTGCCTCTGCCCAAAATTTTTGTCCTAACTTGACACCGCTGAGCATGCTCCTTGCTTTTTCCATCAGTGTCATGTTCATCCTTTCTGCAACTCCATTCTGTTGAGGAGTGTATGGAGTAGTCTTCTACCTTGCTATACCACACTTCTTATAGAATTCTTCGAATTCATTTCCGCAGAATTCTCCACCATTATCTGTTCTCAATACCTTTATTTTCTT
>ML802956.1:87921-112184 GCA_009831015.1 Picea engelmannii
AGCTTGCGTAAAAATAAAGAGGTACTCGCCAGAAATGGTGGGGGAAAAATTGGGAAAGAATTGTGTCTAAACCTGTATTTTGTGGAAGAGTCACTTTTGAACATGACACCCTTTCACTCGCTTTGTGTCTAGGTTGGAAAATCTACTTGTCTCCTGATCATACTCCTTTATAAGATTACAAATCGGTTTGTGATCCCTATCGTTGAGTCAGTGTTTCCAAGACAGTTGTCGTGTCATCAATATGTTCAAAAAGATGTTCAACCCGAAAAGCCTTCTATTGTGTCGGCCATTTCTGCAGTCTTTAAGCCTTCTATTGCGTCGGTCATCCCTGATTCAGTCCTGAATCACTTGTTACTCTGATCTACATCAAATCTTGTTACTTGTTTCGTGTCACTGATGTGGGATACATTAAGGCCCTCCCGTGACGAGTTTTTTCCTGTCGACTTCAACTCATTATCCAGGAATTAGACTTAGAAACTAATTGGTACCTTGGAACTTGCATACCTCAATGGCAAGTTTCCTCACTTTCAACAGTGGGTTTTCATTATTGACCCCTGATCGGGAGATTCCATCGAGTGTTTGACTTCAGCTCATTTATTCACATTCGTTGGATTGTACTAGTGTACCTTGGGATTCATTGACATTAATGGTGATTTCCCTCGCACTTGTTAACGGTATACACTAATGACTGGTAATCAAGTGGTTTCTACCATGTTCGACTTCAATACGTGTATTCACATGGTTAGATTTGTACTATAGAGTGGTGGAGATGAAGACCCTAGATATTTTCTAACAGATCCAGGTTGCGTTGGAGTATATTCAGTGTATTGTTGCATAGATCCACATTGTATGTCTGGTGGCTATGATCAAATTTGAGTCTTTAACACATAGATACACAATGTATTTTTGGTGGCTATGTTCATATTTGAGTCATATCGGCATGGATCCACAGTGTATGTTTCATGGCCATGACCTGTCTTAATTGACATGGATCTTGGCATGTCGACATTTATTCTTTGAGTCATTTGTATTCTGAGTATGGGAATGCCTACCTCAGTGATGATATATTATTGTACTATATTTCCTTGTTTGTTGGCAGGTTTCCGACCGACTGTTCCTTGTTCCCTACACACACTCAACATAGTATTTCAGCTATCACTTTGTTCTAACTTCATACTTTGGGGGGCTCTCTGTTACACATTATTTTCGTCATCCCTATGATCATTAATGATGTATAACTATCTGTTGCCTTCAGAGGGGTCAGTGGTTCGAGTTCCTAAAGAGAGAAGGGAGAAGAACTTTACCTGAGAAAAGAAGTTGTATTTTCCTATGTAAAAACCTTATAAAAAAAGGAGTTTGCAGGTTGCTATATAGGCAGGGTGCGAGAATGACCCATTCTCGCAGGTTGCACTATAGCCAGGGTTCCAGATGTTCACAGGTTACTCTATAGCTAGGGTGCAAGAATTCCTGCACGTGGGAAAAATGAGCGTTTTCTCGAATCTTCTAGAAGGAGAAACTTCTATGGTGAGGTGGCATCTGAATGGTTTGGATCTTACTCGCTTTCATGATTTAGTGGGATCATCCTAACCTCCTCACCTTATCCTCTTCAACTTATAAAAAGAGAGGAGTTCTCATGGAGAAAGTTAGCTTGGGTTAGCTTTTGTTGGTTCTTGAGCTTGTTAGCTTTGGCTTGGTTAGAGTGGCTTTGAGATTTGCTTTGTCAAGATAGATTGTGAGTAGCTATCAGATCTATGATCTCAGAATCCTTGGAGCAATAAGTGTGTGGGGAATGAAGGACAGTTGGAAGGGAACTTACGACATAAAGGCCATGGTTGTAATCTCTCTTTCACATTTAATATGATACAGTAATATGATTCTTTCCCATAAAGCTATTTCCACTTTATTGTATAATTCCTTGATCATATACATAGATTGACTATTGAATAGATTGTGCTATCTTCACTTTGGTTGGTTTGTGTTGTCTTGGTCTTGGCTGCACAAGAGCACTGGAGAGAAATGGGAGCAACAAAGACCATATGAAGCGATTATAAGGTATGTAACTTGTTCTTGCCTCCTAGTTCATTCAATGGTTAAAATATAGGGAAAGAGTCATCCATTTTGCTTTGTTCTAGATCCAGGTGGATCTAGGGAGATCGGTTTGTGTCCGTACTTACGGATTTATCCAATAACAGTTGGGGACATTAGAACCATTTGATTGATGCTCCGAATGGATAGGAAGGAAATTATGGTTCATCATCACACCGTTGGACCGTGCCATAATGGACCGAACAAGAGTTAATGGAGGCTCATACCCATTGCAAAAGAACCATTGTCAAGTTCCCTATTTATCCCGCCACACCACGCAGTGAGAACACTTTTGCTAGTTGAGAATTCGAGCCCGCAGACTATGCCGAGTTTATACAGTGATCATCACACTCTTTCTCTCTATCTCAGTACTGTGTCTAAGTTGTTCCCCAAACCTGTGATTGTTAACCCCAAGTGCGTATGTTGGAAGAATTGAGCGCTGTAGGGAAAGATGTTGAAGAAGTTTTTATCGACCTGATGACTGAAAGAGTCATGTCGGAGAGAGGATTATCCACAGGTGTACAAGAATCATCCACAAGAGTACTTCCAGCCTCTCCATCCATTGCTCGAGCCGGACCATCCCGACCAGCTGATGAAAAGAGAACCAAGCACATAGATGATCTGGTGAATGCTAAGTTGATTCCAAGCATTTTACCTGCCTATCTACCACCTCTAAGCGGTGCAATCAATGGAGACAATGTGCCCAGATAATTTGAGTATGCTTTGGTCATTTCATACCTCCCGAAGGGGATACGCGCAGTTTGCGAAGACCAAGAAAAGATTGTAGCGTTGAAGTTTAGCGAATTCAACCTCGGGGATAGGAAGGTATACAACATGCTTGCCCCACATAAATACCTGACCATAACAAAGGGAAAGAATCTGAAGATAGTTCCCCAGTCATGGAATATGAACCTCATGCAGTCCACACTGCTCAATGTCATGAATATTCCTCACTTCGGAAGGCACCAAGAAGTGAATGCATGCATCAAGCTGTTGTTGTCATGTTACCATGGTGGATACTTGTGTTTAAACCGCTGTATCACATTGGATCCGACATTGATCAATCAGATCACAGGGATGAGTATGCAAGGCCCTGACCCACATGATTTCTATCCTAGAAAAGCCATGGACCATGCTCTCACCCAAAGGGTCAAGGACACTTATGGAGATGTCGAGAAAGGAACGCAAGGCTACAAGGTAGCTTCTATCCAAAGTGGTGCAGTGCACCTAGCCTTTCAATTGATCGCAAGAAAGTTATTTCGCAAGAACCGACCCACCCAAGTGACTGGTTTTGTAGTTGACCTCACAGGGAAGTGCGCAGAGGGCCTACAAATGATTTGGGTGAAGTTCCTCATGAACACGTTGGAACTGGACTGCAGGGAAGTGCAAGATCAAGGATATGAGTTCCACTTTAGCTGGCTTCTAATCCTGATCACTTTCATCACATGGGAGATGTCGGAAGGTGCGACCTTCCCGGAAATCGAGCCCTTTGAACCTCTAGCCGCGAAGTTCAATACATTGTGGTATTCTTGTGACATGAACAAGCAATGACAGTCAAATGTCGTATTCCACACATATTACAACCAGCTGAAGACATCCATCTAGTTCGAACCTCGCATCATGCTAAATACTCTCTATAGGTTTTGGCCTTTAATGAAATTCAGCGTGGATCACCATTTCATTTATATTACAGTGCGCACTAACGAGCACAAGCAGTAAATTCAGTCTTACTACAAGCTGATAGAGGAGGAATTAGAATATATTACTAAAGACTGGTTGGCGAACCTCCTCATTCCAGTAGATCCTGTGGAGATGTCTGACATTGACAGTCCAGAAGCAACGCATGATACACCTGGACCCAGCAAGACAAAGAAAAATGAAGAAGCCCAAGATGTAAGTATCACCTCAACGAAGACTGCTTCCATATCACCTACGCAAGGAGGATATGGTGGAGAGATAGATGGCGCAAAATTTGAACAGAAGAAAGGCAGGGTTACATCGCCTAGAGATGAGGAGGATCCCTCGAAGAAAAGGAAGGTTTCCCCCCCAAAGCCTTATTCTCAGAAGAAATCGAAAGCCTCTATGACCAAAATGAAGACTACCCTCACCTTAGATGACTTCAATCTCATCGTAGAAGCATTGAATTATGCTTCATTGGAGATAGAAGAGAAGCAAGAGGCTCAGCAAGAGGAAATATACAATCGAATTAAGGTTGAACTTCAAGGGGTGTAGTAGGCACTACAGTCCAGCCACGCAGTTTTCACTGCGCCTCTACCATTGGAAACCCCAGAACTGGGAGCTGAGTCAGCTCAACTCCACCGAATTGTTGATACAGTCGAAGCTCACCTTCGACGAGCACAAGAAGAAATAGCACAAGCCACCTAGGATTTAGCACAAGTACAGGGAGACCTTTTAGAGAAATGCAGTACTGTAGAACGGGAAAAGATTTCTCTCCAAGCGAAGTGGGATGAATAAAGAGCACAGATGCAGCAAAGCAAGGAACAGTTTCTCATGGAGCAAATCAAAGTAAATGAAAGGGTCAACATAACACTTTTCTCTGTGATAGTTTAATAAGTAAAGGCAGAAGAGAGAGTCCCACAACAGGTGGCACAACTTGAAGAAGTGATTCAGCAACACATAGCAGATTTGGAGCTACGTGCAATGCCCGAGACCCCGCAAGATGTAAGAGATCAAAGGGAAGAAACTTTCCAGAGTGCAGTTGAGAGAATGAAGGCTCTTGTCGGGGAGTGCAAGTAGCTCAGTAATCACAGTTCCCAAACGTATGAGAATCTTGTTGAGAATACGTAACTGCAAGCACTGGAGTCGCAACTCCAAGAAGCGAAGCAAAACACAGACACACTACAGGCGCAACTGAAGGCCCTGTCAGTTGTTGACATAATGAAGAGATCTCAAAAGCAACGCACTGCCCAGCAGCAGATCCATATGATCTAGAGAAAATTTATGGAAGTAACTCAACAGCTCCAACCTATGCAAGATAAGGCATACCAATTGTTCACAGAGGTTGAAAGCCAAGGAGCAGAGCTAGAATAGGTTGTCACTACAGAAGAACAGTGCCTAGAAGGGCCAGTGAATGACGCAGTGATCCAGGAGTTCATTGAGAAAAAAGTCATAGCAAAGCAGCAGGTCGAAGCAGGTCGAGCCAAACTCAAGGCATTTGAAGCATAACTGATCAAACTAGAGTGACCGGGACGAGTCACGACTGAGTGTTGGGGGTCTTTTGGCCCTTGACCAAGTTTTGGGAGATTCTTGGTCATGTTGACCTATTTTGGGACTTCGACAGCCTGTCGAAGGAGGAGTGCAAGACGAAGCAGAGATCATGGGATCTCGACCCCTTTTTTGGGTCCTTTTTGGGTTTTGGGGATTATATAACCAGATTGGGACATCGGCCCATGGGTTTACCCATGTGTAGGCCTATTTTGTAATATATAAATAGATTCTTAGGCTAGATGAAGGTGTGGTGGATCTATGTGATGTGAATGTATTCTAAGTGCAAGTAGATTCTGTAAGCGCTTTATGCATGATTGTAAGAGACTTGCAGAGCTAAGTGCAGGTCCTTGTAGCGGATTGTGGAAGGCTTAGTGGTGTAACGCAAGGAAGAAGTATCTAGTGAGTTGCGCAGATCTTTTGTTCTGTGTGGAGTAAGGGTTTTGAGGCTTTGTGCTTGTAACCGATTGACTGAAGACAATAAAGAACAAGAGTTGGTGGGTGTATCCCCGGGGTGGGGTTGAACCACATAAATACTATGTTATGCTTCTTTGTGCTTTGTCTTGATGTGTTCACATATTATTTGCCAAGTGATTTGATGTGTTTAGATAGATCTACTTATGCTTTGTGCTTATGATATGTGATAATGTTAGATCTGATCTATACGGCTATGCTTAGTGCTTGATCTGCTCGATCTGATCTATTTACCTACGCTAAGTGCTTAAATACATTAGACTAGTGTGAATGTTGCGAAGCTCTATTTTATCAGGGAAGTGGGTATTGATTGCATATTGAGGAACTGACAGTGCTAAGTGCTTTATTAAGTATTATAATCACAGATCTGTGTCCCATATAAGGTTGCAGACACCTGAGTCTTGCAACCACCCCTGTCTCTACCTCGGGTGAGACCTCATCTGCTTCGCAAGTGTTGCCGAAAGGGTCGGTAGTTAGGGATTTGTTGGTGCATTGTTGTAATAGTGAACCCTGGGTCTACCTCTGTGCCAACAACATGGGGTACATGTGGATCTAGCTAAGATCCAATTCATCCATGATTGGCCAGCCCCAACCACACTAATCGAGCTTCAGAGCTTCTTGGGACTTACCAACTTCTACCGACGGTTCATGTTGGGATTTTCCCATATTGCATGGGCCCTCATACAAGTGACCAATGGCGGTGGCAGGGAAAATTTTGCATGGGGGAAGGCACAACAATGATCATTTGATTATCTATAGCATCACTTGTGCTCATCTCCAGTACTCTCTTTACTTAAACAAAAACAAACATTTGATATTGAGACTGATGCATCTGACTATGTTGTAGGCGTAGTTCTCACTCAGCATGGTCATCCAATAGCATACCATAGTGAGACACTCTCAAAAACTTTCCGGAAATACCCCACCTATGATAAGGAAATGTATTCCATTGTGCAATCCTGTCATCAATAGAAACATTACATTCTAGGAAAGGAGACAATCATCCACATTGATCACAAGCCTCTGTAGTTCATACAGACACAGGGGAAGTTGCAGAATGATCGCCATCAAAAGTGGTCCACATACCTGCAACAATTCCATTTCAACATCAAGTATAAGATAGGAAGCATAAATCATATCGCTGAATACTTCAGTCAACCTCCCATGGCTACACTCACCATCGTGCTCCATTCCTATGGGCATGAGGCATCTAAGTGGCCCCAACTTTATCAGTGAGATCTCAACTTCGCCACCACCTATCATCTCTTGGGTATAGGCACGAATGTCACCGATTTTCACATTTAGGATGGACTGTTGTGGCATATGGGCCATCTCTATGTTCCTTGAAGAGAACATGAAAAGATGATTTGGGAGGCTCACTACATTCAGATGGTAGGACATTTTGGCATGGAGAAAATTGTGGTCATTCTACAGGAAATATTTTATTGTCCAAAACTTCAGCAATATGTCAACAAGTATATCGGATCTTACACTGCCTGTGCCATTTCCAAGCCAGTCATCAAGAAGCAAGGCTTATATGCCCCTCTTCCTACTCCTGAGAGGCCTTTGGAATCCATCTCGATGGATTACATCATATTTACATGTCGGGTATTCCTTCCACCAAGCAAGACAATGATTGTGTATTTGTGGTGGTTGATTGGTTTTCGAATATGGCCATTCTCACAGCCTGCAGGAAGAGAATCACAATGTTAGATACTGCCAAGCTCTTCTTCGAACAAGTGTGGGTCCATTTTGGTATACCATAGACCATCATATATGATCATGACAAGAGGTTCCTCAGCACATTTTTGTCGAGTATTTGGTTATTGTTTGAAACCAAGCTCACTAAATCCACTACCTTCAACCCTCAAACCGATGGCCAAACAAAGGTCGTCAATCGGATGACTGTGCACATACTGTGCATTTATAACTCTAAGAATATGCATACATGGGATGAGATTCTTACCTATGTTCAGCACAACTACAACAGAGCTCTTCATAGCTCCACTGGACATGGCCACTTTCACATGAGGTTGGGATTCCAACCCTTGGGTCCCATGTACATTGCACTACCTCATACAACCACACAAAAAGATTATTCCCATGTTCAATCTGAGGCCAACAAAACCACCAAATTCATTGAGCAGATTCAGCACAAACTCCAATAGGTCCATGAGATTTTGTATAAATCCAATGCTAATTACAAGCAGTGCCATGATCAACACCGGGGACCACACAAGTTTCAGGTGGGAGACAAGGTCAGGTTACATTTGTAGAAAGAACGCCTTACAGGGCCCCGTCGGAATCTTTGTCATCTTCGCCATGGGCCTTACACTATCACCAAGGTTGTGGGTAACAATTCTTTTGAGCTCAACACTCCCCCCTTCCTTGGCTTGCACAATGTGTTCAATTTGGACCTCCTTTGGCCATATTTTCCACCATTATTGGACACCTCGGAGATCGCAAAAAATTTGACACCAACAGAGCTCAACCCTGAATGCATGGAATAGGCATCCATTGATCATATAGTGGACACACAGGTCAAGGGCACTCACCAGCAGATGATCCATGTTTATTGGGTTGTCAAGGCAGGGAAGCTCCTACACCAAGGCAAGTGGCTCACCCGAATTCAAATTCAACAGAAATTTTCTCACCTAATGGGGGAACCCAACTCAATGGATAACATTGCTTCCTAAGGGGGGAGGATTTATCCAGGTAGATATTGGTGGCCACCCACCTATTCCAACTTGCTACTCTTGATAGTTTTTAGTTCAACATGTTCATTTGCAATCCTTTGTAAGTGTGGTTTCCACACTTTCAGGGTTGTTTGAAGTTCTGCAGATATTCTAGGTGGATACTGGTGGCTTCCCACCTAATCCAAATGGATTATTTTGGAATTTTTCATGTCAGTACATCTTTTTGTACTTCGAGGGCCGTTTTGGGGCCCTAAATAGTGTTTTTTTGGCTTGCCGCAGTCAAATTATAGACGGAGCCATATTTTGATGACATAATGTGTAGTTTTCAAAAATACCTTTCAAATGGGCTATCACGCGCCTAAAATGAAGGTCTTATGAAAAAATTACGACCTCGAAAATTTGAGGAACCAATTTACGCATCGGGCCCCACATAACCTATGGTGTTTCATCTCCTAGGGTTAGGTTTTTGGATGTGAGTCAGGCGCATGGGTGCACGATGCGTGTCTGTGGGCCTAAAAACCCATGCATATATGGCACATGGTTGAGAATGAAAAATCTGAATGGATTTCTCTCAATTCAACTTGGAATTGGCTGGTTGGCAGGTCGGCTTAGGTCAGTTAGTGCACCTGCAAGTTAAGAAAACTAAAAGAAGAGCAAAATAAACCCAAATGAGGTAGGAAATTGATACTTTCCCTAGTGGAGTCGCCAATCTGTTGCACCTCTTTCGTCACCTTGGTGAGCATAATAGAGGTGCTTGCAAGCTCAGTTGGGTCTGCTGAGCAGGACAGCTGTAGAGAAAAGAGTTAGAGAAAGAAAACAAAAACTAGAATTAAGAATTAAACTAAGAGATTCAATAAAAACTAAATTCATGAGCATAGGGACATAGAAACAAAAAGAACCAAAAGACCCATGTCACCAATGTTTGAGGTTGATCTATTGATGAAAACAAAGCACCAAGAAGAAAGGGGACTATGAGTCCCTTCTTCCTCCAAGGGAAGGCTCTTGGACCCTCACTAGCTAGCTCTTCTTACAACAAAGAAAAATGGAAAATGGTGATGAAAGAACTCTTTACAAATCCACTCAATGGTGAGGTGGATTGTCCAATGTAATGGTGCCAATATGCTTGTGTCAAGGATGGAGTCCTCAAAAAAATAGAGGCAACATAACATTACTTTGAATTCCTTGAGAAAATGAGGTGCATCCATGTCTTTTTATAGCATTCATTTGGGTTATTGTTTAATTGCTTTGTAGTGTGAAAAGAGGCCAATTAAGGTATTATTAGGTCTTTGACCAGCCCACCAGTCGGATCCAACCCAGATTTGAGGGTCAAATCGGCTTGGGAGCTGAACCATAAGTGGTTGGGAGGCCGACCACTTCCATAAATGCGTCGTTTAGCAGGTGCGCGGCTTTTTGCGCTAACAGTTGCGCATCGTGTGCCTGTGCACGATTTCTACGTTCCTGTTCCGCGCATAAGCACACGCGCCCAATGTATGCAAAAAGCTCTTCAATTTTTCACTACTTTGTATAGTTTTTGACCTTTTTTGAATGTTGTGGTATTAATTCAGGTCCATGGATGACTTCATCACTGTTTGACGATGTTGAGTTCTTGTAACCATGTGCGGATGAAATTTCAGTGATAACAGATGCCTCCTGATGGATGAGGTTAGGAGCATACGTATAACCGAAATCCATCAATGTTTCTTCTACTGAGAATGTTGTTGTAAGATAGAGCAATAGTGGGATCATTTAGAGCGATCCATTGGAGGAAAAAAAAAACCCGATAGGATCCGACCTTCTATGAAGTGTGTAAAATAGAAAATTGTGTACAAATGAGGTGGGCATGCCCCATGCTCGTGTCATGTAACTCTAAAAAAAGATGACTGAAGTGTTGGTGTAGACAACTGCAACGCCCTCAGGGACGGTCGTGATAGAGGCAGAAGACAATTCTGTAAATGAACATGCTATGAATAGTAGGCATTGATCGCGGTAATAAGTAGCAACGATGATGTGGGCATTGATAGCCCTACCAAGTTCAGAGGTCTTCAATAAATAAAATAACTAACTGCAATAGTCACAAAGTAAGACCCACTGTAACATGAGAAAGTGTTGGCGTCAAATGTTATGGGGGTCAACGACAGTAGGGAACAATGGTGTTTCACCCTGTGTCATCCGAGATCGCTCACTAAATGGATAATGAGAATCAAGATACTGTCGCCCCCCTGGAAAACTGTGTTGATGTCGACAAAAAGGGGGACACGACTCCCAGAAGCAAATGGCTTCGTGAAATATACTAGGTGAGGTGAGGAAGTGGCAGAGGTACATGGACGAAGTCAAGATGTGGGAAGACTCAAGACTGCCCTTGGTTGAAGGATGTATGAGATAAAAAGTGGCCGCAACTGTTCAACGAGGTCGAGTGTCAGGGGAACAACAAGACCGGGGATAAGTTGTGCCAGAGGCGGGACAAGGTGAACAAATTCAAAGGGTAGAGGTAAGTGACCTGTGGGGTACTCTGAAGATATGGACGATGCCAGGCAAGAGAAGATGATAAGTAGTGCTCCAACCAAGGGTGACATGGGTTGCGCCTGGCCAAAAAGAGGGAAGTAGGTCGCCAAAGGTGACGACAAAAAGGGTAATGTAACGACTAAAAATAAAGGCGTTTGTACAATAAATAACAAATAATTGGGGAGAAATGTACAAATACAGAAACAGGTGCCCCAGTGTGATATGGGTGGCCCATGTAGGGCATAATTTGCTTGGAAAACTGATGAAGGGTGGGGGCCCCCTTGGTGAGTTTCTGTATGAGGTAGGTGAAATGAAGGTAGGTTTGCAGATGGGAAAACTGATTGTGGATGAAATGGAGGGTTCATGATACTACGGAGGTGTAGTTAAAAAATAGAACCAAGAAGAGATAATCTGGGAGTCCGTGTGGGAAAGCTAGCAAAATGAGGAGAAGGAGTATGTGGTTGATTCACGACATGATGAAAGACTATCGGGACTCCCATCCCTAAAGGGTTTTGAAAAACAACATGAGTGTTAAAAGTGTCAAAAGGTGCTATGAATGGGACAACTCATGTGGGTAAGAATGCTATTGGGTAACAGTACCGAAGATGAAAATGGAGGTGTGGGTACTACAGAGCCGGGAATGGGGATCCTAGAGGCAAATATCAGAGGGTGTGACTGGAAATGTAAGTGCGATACAGCGAGAAAGACTACATGCTAGTGCTGAGTATATACTTGAAGGGGTTGGGCCGATGTATGATGATCAAGTACCTACACACATGAAAACCAAATACCCAAAGTGAACAATATCTGAAGAGAATCGAAGATATGAGCATGTAGTTGATAAGCGTGAATATGTGCATGCGTACTTGACCAGGGTATGAAAAAAAAAAAAAGGTGCCCTGGGGGCTCAGGATGAAAAGAGTCCCAGGGACTGTTGTGATGTAGATGACGGGATGCTGATCCCGTGGTTGAAGACGGATTGAAAAATGGACACCGTGGGCTCCCAGAATGGTGAGTGGAAGTTTGGAAAAAGGCCTATATATAGCTGTAGGGCCCACATTGCCACCTCATTTGTACCTACTGCAATAGTGACTGGACGAGCAGTTTTCAGAGGAGTTTTGGAGATTCGGGGAGGACGAGGCATCTGATTGGTGATTAGCGAGCTTCAGGTTAGTGGTCTGATCATCCTGTATAGAAATAGGATTTCATTTTTTGGGCAGGGGCTGTACGGGGGGCCGTATAGAGAGATTTAGGGGATATGGGCCCCACATGCATGGGCGACCCGGTAATAGGCGCGCACATGTGTGTGCCTGTCCACTGGATGTACGCACATGGGGGCCCGGTAGAGGGGATTTAAGGCGTGCTCTAAGGGCACGCCTGTGAGTTGAACAGGCGTGCACAAGTGCGCATCTGTAGGTTGAACATGCACGCATCTGTGCGTGCCTATATGGTGAATAGGTGCACTTGGGAGCGCGCCTGTGAAGCAAACAGGTGCGCACTTATGCGCACCTGTGTAGTGAACAGGTGCACACACATGCGCACCTGTGTAGTGAACAAGCGCGCATGTGTGCACACCTGTGTAATGAACAGGTGTGCATGTGTGCGCACCTGTGGGTAACAAAATCGCGCCTATAGGCAAGGTTGAGGTGTATAAAAACGAGTCTTTTTTATGTTGTTGATGGTTTCTTGAGCTGATATAGGACTCTGTGTTGTCTGCAGGTGGATGGTTGTGACGATGCCAGTGGGTTGGCGAGAGCGAGATTAGTCTCAACTGTGAAACGCCGTGGCCATTGAGGGGCTAGGTGTGCATGTGACTTTGGTAGCCTATGGGCTGCTAAAGTTCTTTGAGTGCCCATTGATACAGGAACAAGAGTATCTCCTATAGTTCCTGATCTAGATGTGGAGTCTGGAGCTGCACTGCTTCCTCGTGTGAGGAGAGCAGATCCCCTTCACTGTGTTGGAGGATGTATATTTCTTGATTGGGCTTCCCTTTTGGGGAACGCCCCTACCGGCGGAGCCTTGTGCTGCCTAGGGATACACAGCTCACGACTATTGGCCAGAGATATTGTTCAGGTTGGAACTTTATGTGTAGGATAGTTGTGAGCATTGCGTCTATAGATTCCCTGGCACATCGTTGTATAGCAGCGATGATTGTGTGAGTATATGGGTCACTGGCGACCTAGCGGATCAGTGGTGGCCAGCTTCTTGTGCTAGAGAGAGTGTTGGTCAGTGAGTGTTTTTCTTGGGGGCTTACGCTGCATGCGAGGATGGTGGGGCAGTTGGACCACTGTCGGTCCACTAATGCGAGGGAGTTTGCCTTCGGGTCCATCCTAGTGGCCTGGTTTCTAGAGAGGGTGCCGATGCTGCGCCCGAGGCTTATATTAGGTGCGCCTGGGGCGCGAGAGCCACGGTTGAGGTGGTGGTCGACTGTGTTGCTTCGCCATGGTGGTGGCGAAGGTGGCCACTTCTTTTCTGTAGAGGCGACGCAGGTATGGCGGCAGATTCCGCAGGTGATTTTACGTTACCCCTATGCCGGGGTGGACTTCCGGGATGATTCAGACATGGTGATACCTCCAGGGGAGGTTTGTGATCATCGAGGTATGTTTGGTGTTTATGTGTATGTTTTTTCTATTTTGAGATAGCAGTCCACATGTATATGATATAGATGATGATACTATCTGTTGTTTGTGTGTATGTGCAGACGTGGCACCTCGCGGGCACGAGGTGGAGTGGCAGAGAGCGTCGGCTCGTCGGGAGCCGGAGAGACTGCTGCGGGGAGAGAGACGTCGGCATGAGGACATCACAGTGTGACTAGCTGAGCCTGAGAGGGCAGCGAGGAGGCATTGGTTTAATGACTCTGGTGCTGGGCCATCACATGCTCCTCCGGTGGCAGCCGGAGCTGATTATGAGGACATACGCCATCATCTGGAGATGATATTACATGAGGTGCTTGAGGGCATATGGTCTCACATCCAGGACAATACTTTCCTGGAGCAGTGTGTGGGGGTGCCTCCACCATGGCAGGCCGTAGTACAACGAGCAGCAGTGGATGCTGCATTGACGATCGGACGACTGTCGCTGGGGTAGGAGGGGTCGACAGGGGGTGGACCACCACCTCCTGGAGCAGGAGGTGGTGGGCCACCACCTCCTGAGGGAGGAGCAGGCGGTGGTGCTCTAGAGGCACCGTGAGTGGTGCTCTGAGGCATTTGATGTATATATATATATATTTTTTGTATATAGGCTGGTGAGCCCATTTTGTACCGAGGTGCTGCATTGGCCTGTGGATACATGTATTTTTTGTATGTAAACATTCAAATGGCACTGTGGACCTATATATATACATGAGTATACTTTTTGATATCTATGTGGTGTTTACATGTTTTTGGTTAATGTTTTGATGATGTCCATTCTATGTATATGTTGTGACAGGATTGTGATATGTTTATGTATGTGTAGAGGTAGCTTGATGTGATATATGCCAGTCTAACACAATATTAGCTAGGTTATCTGTAATTTGATTCAATTGTCTTGGAATATGTGTAAATGTAATGGAATCAAAATGTCGAGATAAAATCCTAACCTCCAGGTATTTGCGAAAGAGGCAAGGATCACAGACGCGGTACACATTGTTGAGCTGGAGAATGACTAGTTGAGAGTCGAGGAAGACGCTAAGGTGACGAATATGATGATGCTGGGCGTCGGCCAAGAGGCCAATGACAGTAGTGTATTCGGCTTGGTTGTTGGTTGTTGACCCCAAACATATGCCGCTCGAATGGAGCATTTCATGTGAGGGGGTGTAGAGAGCCCAAGCAGCCGAAGCGAGATTTTGTGTCCAACAGCTGGCGCCGTTGGTGTAACCAATGTGGTAGGCTGGTGGAGGAAGCATCTGTCAATAACACAAAGGATAGTTTAGATGTGAGGGGAGGAGAAAAAGATTAAAAACGCTAGAAAAGATATAACCTAAAGTAGAATGACCACTTTTAAGCATAAAATTTCTTGAGATACAACCCGTTGATGGGTTCTTTGAGAGAGAGGCCTTCGGGAGAGGCCAGGATATATGCGCCTTTGGTGAGACAATGTTGAATGATGTATGGGCCATGCCAGAGTGACTCGAATTTTCCATGGCCAAAGGTATCATGAGCGATATTGTAAGCCAGGACGAGGTCACCTTTGCGAAATGAGCGTAGGTTGACATGGCGATCAAAGGTAGCCTTGGATCATTTTTTAGCTGCCTCGTTGTTCTGTAAGGAAGATCGACGATCTTCATCCAGAGACTCCAAGTTTAGCAAGAGCTGCTCCATTGGAGCAGTGTTGGGTAATAGCTCAATGGTGGTGCGTAAGGTGGGAATTTTGCACTCGATGGGAAGAGTTGCCTCAACCCCATGGACTAAATGAAATGGTGTGAAACCAGTAGCGGTTTTCATAGCCGTTCGGTAAGCCCATAGTGCAGAAAATAACATATGATGCCAATTGGTTTTATGTTTATTAACCGTGTGTTGTAACATGGTCTTGAGGACTTTGTTAACTGCCTCGACTTGTCCATTAGACTGAGGGTAATATGGTGAGGCAAACTCGTGAGAGAATCCTAACCGAGATGAGAGTTCGATGAATATCTCATTCTCAAAGTGTTTCCCATGGTCGGAAATGAGTTGGAGGGGTACTCCAAAGCGGGATATGATGTGGTTAAAGAAAAAACGCGCTACAGTGTCAGCGGTGTTGTTGAAAGTGGGCATAGCTTCTGCCCATTTGGTGAAGTAATCAACGGTGACAATGATGTATTTGTGACCATTGCTGGAGAGGGGATTACAAGTCATAAAGTCGATGCCCCATTTGCAAAAAGGGCCAGTAGTAATGACAGGGTGAAGAAGAGCAGGGGGAGCTCAGGCTTTGTTGGCATAAAGCTGACATTGCTCACATCGTTTCACAGCATGAATGCAATCAGGAAACAAGGTAGGCCAAAAGTAACCGGCTCAGATAATATTTTGAGCAGTGGATATACCTGAAAGATGGCCCCCACATGCGCCGTTGTGGCAATCGTTTAAGACTCTATCGGCCTCGTCAATAGTCAGGCATCGATGAAGAATGGTGTCGACGCCCTGTCGATATAGGATGTCTTCGATGAGAAGGTAGCGGGGGGCTTGATGGCGAATACGTCGATGATCATCTCATGAAAGGTGGTTACCGAACTTTTGAGTTCGGAGGTAGACGAGGAGGTCACCTTACCAAGGATCATCCGAAGTGATGTGAAAGAGATGTTCGTCGGGAAAGTCAGTGTTGACGGGGGCACTGGTGGTGTCAGAGGGGAGGGTCGTGACAAGTTCGGCGAGAACGAGGGCCTTCTTACTCTTAGGTGTTGAGAACTCGAGGTCATAATCCTAAAGGATAATGATCCATCGAGCAAATTTGTCGTTAACTTGCCGACGACTGAGCAAGTACTGCATAGGGTTGGAATCTACGATGACCTTTGTGGTACGAAGCAGAATGTAATGGCGCAGTTTCTGGACTGCGAGGAAAACTGCAAGAGAAAGTTTCTCTTCGTGTTTCTCTGAGAGGTTTTTACTAACGTAATAAATGACATGTTCACGATTGTCATCTCCAAGCTGGACGAGGATGTCGGCTACTGATACAGCTGATGCTGATACGTAGAGAATATAGTCACGATTGTAGTCAGGTGCACTAATTAAAGGTGTATTTGAAAGCGCTGCTTTAAGATCGTCAAATGACTATTGGGCATGGTCATCCTAGTGAAAGGGGATGTTGTGACATAGTAAGCGAAGGAAACCGTGTGTGCGTATGGCGTAATCTGGGACAAAGCATCTAAGAAAGTTAGCTTTGCCTTGTAGACTCTGAAGTTGTCGTAAATTCCGGGGAGGTAGAATTTCAGTGATAGCTTGGACTTTGAGGGGGTCCACGGTAATACCGCTTTTGGGAAACAATAAAACCGAAGAGGTGCCCTGCGGTGACACATAACACACACTTGAGAGGATTCAAGAGGATGTTGTATTGACGACACCGTTGAAAGATGATTCGTAAATCATCAAGATGCTGGGTGCGTTTCTTGGATCGAGCTGTGAGGTCGTCCAAGTAGGCGAGGATGATATTAGCCAGATCGTGAAAGATGTATGTCATCGCCCACTGGAAAGTTGTGTTGGCATTCTTTAAGCCGAAAGGCATGACATAATATGAAAAAGTACCCCACGGGGTAGTGAATGCGGTTTTATACTGATCGGCTGGGTGGATTTGAATTTGATTATAGCCAAAGAATCCATTCATAAAGGAGAGAGCCTCGTGGTTGGTGTAGTCGTCGATAATTTGATTGATGAAAGGCGTTGGAAAGTTGTCTTTGGGACATGTGTGATTGAGATCGCGAAAGACTGTGCAAACACAGATAGTGCCCTGTTTTTTGTTAATGGCTACAGGGTTGGAAACCCATGAGGTATAGGCGATGTGGTAAATGAAATCGACAGCGCGTAATTTGTCAATTTCAGCTTTAATAGCCGCGACTTTGGATGGGTGTAGCGGTCATTGTTTTTGGCGAACTGGTGTAATGTTGGGCCAGGTGTCGATGTGATGTTCAACAATAGAGGGATCGAGGCCAGACATTTCCGTGGATGACCAGGTGAAAATATCCCTATATCCCTGGAAGAGGGCTTTATATGCGGCGATTTCTTGAGGAGTGTAAAATGTCGATTTTAATGGTGGGGGAAATGTTGGACATATTGCCTTCTTCAAAAGCATCAGGGGCAAGAATGGGATTTTTGAATCAGTCGATGGGCGCTGATGGGATAAAATCCTTGGTTTTGACCGTGTAAATTTGGTTTTGGTTAGGAGGCATGGAGGCTTCCTGTGGAGAAAAGAGTGCCTGATCGTGTAGCACATCCCAGGGAGAGTCCAGGTGGTTTAACTCTTTGAGTATTTCTTCGTCGCATTGGAAGTGACGGAAATACAAGGGGTCGTGAGGAGTGATCTCGGTGATAGTGGTCGTGTGGTTTCCCCCTGGTGAAGAAGCAGGGGGAACATTGTTAGGAGATGGTGAGGGTTCACTCGACATAAACCATATATTAAAGTACTGAGGGGTACCCGTGGAGGTTGGGTGGAGAGTGTCCATAGGGGAATGAGCAGGAGAGTTGGGGGGTGAATCCTTAGATACGTCATCTAAGAACCATGGAGGTGTTGGGAGTGCCTCAGGTTCAGGAGAAATGACATGAAGAGCCTCTAGTGACGAGGTAATGACAATTATCACCTCTACAGGTCGGTGAAGCAGGGTCAATTGACATTGCCTGTATTCAAAGATCATAGGCCACTGGTAGGTACAATGAGCTAATGAATCACAGAGAGAGCAAGGGCGTCTCATACATTCATTGACTGAAGTGGTGACATAACGGATGTCAGTGATATTTGTTGAGGAGGACGTAGAAGGACTGGGGTTGTTCTGGAAGTTCTGGCGTACGGCGGCTAATGTCTGCCGAAAGCGTGGCAGTGTTGGGCAATGATGGGTATAATGGCCATACTCTGAACATATAGCACAAGCGTATTTGGTCCTCAACCCTTTACTACTGGAAGGGTGGGTGGTAGTGGCTGGACTAGCAGTAGTGGCGGCCCTCTTTCTCACATAGTGCGCAAGGTGGTGGGATGCGTGGAGGAAGTGGAGTGGTGGGCTCCTCTTCTTTCTCCTGCCCCTAACTGTAGTAGCGGGATTAGTGAGTGGGGGGATGGTGGGGGTAAGGATGGGAATCGTCATGGGGATTCCTTCCTGGGGGGGAAGGGATGGTCGGGGGACCATCTCTGGTGGGTGTAAATACCAAAATGGGATTACTAACACCATATTAGGTAGTGTGAGCGTTGCGGCTACCTGAAAATATTTGATACCTGGTGGAGGGTAAAAGAATGGAATTTGAGTGAGGGGTTGGGGAACTGTTTCCCAAACTGGACTATGTCCTTGGGGAGAGGTGGAATCGTGGACTTGTGGGGTTGACGAGTGTCCAGGAGGTTCTTGAGGGGGGGGTTCTGCGACGAGTGGGACGTCAGGTATGATAGAAGCCGCTGTAAGAGGAAGGGTATCGTCTGTGTGAGTTCCGTTAGACGATATGACACACACTTGATTGGAAGGGTGTAGGAGTGGTGGTGCTCCATGATATGTTCCTAATAAGGATGGATCTTTAAAAATCCCAGGACCCATCTCGACGAGTGGATAGGTGTCATGGCTTGTGTGGATGAGAGGAAGAATGTTATCGATGTTGGCAGATGGATTAGGCTCATAATGTGAGACTTGGTCAATGGTAACTATCTTCCCATTGTGAGGGAACATCATTGTCCGAAATACGGAAGATGCCACTGCCTTCATAGTGTACATGTAGCTATGACCAAATAGGATATTATAATCGAGTGGGGCATCGGTAACTTCGATATCGATGAGGATAGTCTTGCCCTTGAGTTGAATGGAGACATTTTGAAAGAGCCCTTCAGGAGAGGATGGTCGTCCGTCATAAGCTCGTAATGTGATGGCAGAGGGTATGAGTTATGGGGAACCAAGTTTCTACCATACCATTTTGGACATAATGCATGTAGATGCACCTTCATTGATGATACACCGATGAACTGTGATGTTCCATATTTTCACTAGTATTTGAAAAGCGATCAAGGCGGGAAGACGAGGTTCTCTGCTGTCAAGATCAAAGGTAATGAGTCGGGTATCTGTGGGGTCGACTTCCCCCAAGGCAGAAAGTAGTGATTTCTGCTGAGTAGGACAAGTCTGGAGGACCTCCAATACTGACATGGCAGCTGGGAATTGTGCTAAGTCGTCTACCAAACTATAGTTATGAGCTTCCCTAGCCTGTGGGTTGTGGACATTCCTGTGCAAGGAGATGCGAGAGATGTGAAGCGGTGGTTCAACGGAAGGGCGAGGGATCACCAACGGGGGTCCCGTCAGTGGAGGGTTTGTCTCTAGAGGAATGGGAGTAGACTCAGTGGGGGCATGATACCGACGACTACGCATTTGCAGAAGGATTTCTTCCTCACTGGTGAGGAGAATTGTACGATCTGCTGGATTGTTGGGGTTGAGGTATTGTCCTGCCTGAGGTGGGGGATGTTGTGTGTCCTATTGGGTGTTTATCACACCTTGATGTGGGATAGAATTTTGCAACAAGGCGGGAGGGGGTTGTTGCACGTATTGTTGGGGTGCCTGCTGAGGGGCAGGTTGTGCAGGAGAATGGGGAAGACTACCAGAGTCTTTTAACCATTTGAAATCAATGATCCGGGGGCAATGATGAGTGTAATGGCTGAACTCACCATAAAGGGAACAAGGGAAGATGGTTTTAACATTGTTTCACCCTTGGCATTTATTAGTATTTCCCCCTTGGGGGTTTTGGTTCCCTTGGTTCTGGTTGCCCCCAGTGGGTTGGTGCTGTGGAGGTTGATTCCCGCCTTGACCTGGGTTGTTGTTATTCCTATTCCATCCTTTCTTCTTGGCATTGTTTAATAGATGAGTTGGATTGGCTGTATTCAACTGTTCAAAACTTTGGTATTGTTGAACAACAGAGGGTTGAACAAAATTCACCCCCACATGAGGATGTGGGGGAGCCATGGGTTGTGGAGGACCAAGAAATGGGAAATACGGATTCTGTGGTGGTATCGATCCATAAGGTACATAGGAAGGCGTAGTGATTTTTCTAGTACTATAGGCTGAGGTTGAGGGAGTACCACTGCTTGTTGAAATAGGTGGATGTATGGGAGGTGTCGGCGGTGGTCCACTGATGGGTGGAGGTATAGCAACAGGGTATGGTTGTTGATAAGGGGGTGGGGGGTAATAAGAAGTGCCCCCGTATGCCGACGGGTATTGAGGTGTTCCATACATCGGTGGTGGTTGTGGTTATGAACCGTGGTGATTAGTGGCACCAATCAATCCATCTGCTGAGTGGGACATCCCAAGTTTGTCTTGGCCAAATGGCACAGGTTTTGGAAGATCAGGAAGTACAGTGTATAAGTATCCTGACTATGCATAGATGAGGTCATACTATTGGGCCTTGCTGATGGCTTCCTCTTCAGATTGAGGGAAGGTGGAAGCTACATCCTTACCGAGGAGAGAGACAAGTGATCTAAGAAACCAGTCGAGACACTGTTGCTTGGTGGTTTCTGCTTTGCACAAACTACATCACCTACGCCACTTGTGAATGTGGTCAGCGATGTGTGTGGCTGAGGTTTGTTTGAAATTAGAGAGTAGTTCTAGACCATTGTTGTGGCGGATGGGTAATTGGAAGAAGGTCAAGAATGATTTGGCCAATGACTCAAAAGTTGCGTGGGACCCTAATTTTTCTTTGACATACCATTTAGCCAATGGGCCAGTGAGTGTGCGTTGAAATAATCGCAGTCTGATGGAATCATCCATAATGCTATTGGAGGAGAACCATAGGTGAAAGGTCATGACATGGTTGGCAGGGTCATCGCCTGCCTTTCCTTCAAACTTGGGTATGTCTGAAGGTAGTTTGGTTGGCATTGCAATCCATGTGGGATCATGCAATATAGGATCATTAGTGAGTTTGGTGAGATCCGGTATGTTGAGAGAGGCCAAATATGGCATCTGCAGTGGGGGGGAGGATTAGCTCCGGCCATAGTGTGGTGTGAACCTGACCCTTGAGTGGGGCTAGGTGGTTTGGTGCTCCCTCCTTGAGAGGAAGTGAGTCCTTCGCTTCCATGTAAAGGAGAACGAGTGAATGGAAGGCCTTGGGAAGTTGACCCAAGTAATGTAGAACCAAGCAAAGTTGATCCTAAAATAGTAGCACTCACAGGAGTGTGTGAAGGAGGTGCCGATGAGCGGGCACAACCAGATACTCCTCCTAAGATAGGAGGGAGGTTTAGCAAGCGTCGTGAACGACGGGGGTTCTGTGGTTCCCCTATGATGTCAGACTAGCTGTGTGAATGTGTGCAAAAAGTGGTGAGAGTAATATAGAAACAAGAGCCTTTGCGTGGAATGTTTACACAATATATATATCCAAATCAAACTGCAATCAGATGTGCATCATACATAAAATGAGAAAGAAGCACATATGTGGATAAGTAGGTTTTGTCTACGTGGGGAATCAAAAAGAAAGAAAATGCTCATGTTCTAGAAGACGTAACGTCCTTCCTCTCAAATAGCACTGGACCTTCCAATAGTACTCAACAGTGGGGTCTGAAGTCACTGGAAGAGAAACTAGTGAAGGATGAAAAAATTGGTTATAATGAGGGGTAAAGGGGGCATATCCCGAAAGAGCTAGCGATATTTCCTAATAGCCACACAAAATCCAATCAAGGTGCAATTGCAACCCACAATTGCCACCTGGGTAGATGTCCTAAAGTTGGTCACTAGGTACCTCGGTCAAAGTGCGGCATTTAGATTTTCAGCCTAAGAAATGGGTCACGGGCTGGATCTCGTCCAAGAGGTGGGTGCCTCAAGGGGGGATGCATAGAACAACTAGACCTCGACCTTCAACCCTTCATGGGTATCTCCCTGCCTTATGGTAGTTGGACCACTTGACTTGGAGGATTTTTAGTTCCCTATTTGACAACCTCTATGTTTTGACAATGTGAGAACCAGATAACGGGGATTTTTTTGGATGCCTATCCATGAAATCCTACCTAGACTAAAAAATTTCTTTTGGCACCTCCTGTGGAGGAAAACTTAGTGATTTTTTAGAAAGATTTTATATGTAGTTGTTTTGGGAGGTTGGGGGTGTAAACCAACCTCGCTGATTAAAAATGGGAGTGGATAGTTTCGTCAAGAAAAGGGTGGGGTGTTTTTGGAATCCCTTGGGAGGAAACTTACTTTGACCTCCATGTTTCAAGAAGAAACTATGTGATTGATAAGTGACTTTTGTGTGTGAGTGAAAGTGTGCCAATTTTTAGTGAATTAGATGTCACCTTGCTGCATGTGGACTTCGCTTGGTCCTTACAAGAGTTTGATTACCTAATTAACTAAGTGCCTTTGGTACAACCTTGCGTAATTCAAAAGTCCCTAGGAAGCTAGCATGTGGACATGTGGGTCTGTTACTTTCCTTTAACTCCCTATTGTGATGTAATCTAAGAAAAGCTTTGAAACTATCCTAGATTGAACATGTGGGCATGTGTGGGCTCGTTACAAACCTTTAAACTTCCCTAGTGTTTTGATCTAAGAAAACAAAAATTCAAACACTATCCTATCTTTGTAGCATGTGGGCATGTATGAGCCCGTTACAATATTAAGATGTGTTTGAAAAAGCAAACTAAGAGGAGTCCCAAGAAGGGTTGTTGTCGTCTCCTAAAGGTTTTAATGTTCTTAAGGGAGATGAAATCGTTTCACAATCTTTTTCTGATTCTCAAGATCGCTTGGAAGCGCGAGAGAAGAGCATACTAAGTGATTGTTACTCAACTTCTAGTCCCAATGCAAGTTAAATGTGATTAAAAATGATTTCCAACTTATCTTGTGAGTCAAAACAAGCCATCCATGTGGCAAAAAGCAAATAAGGGAAATTGATTTTATTCTCCTAAGTGCCTATGTGTTTTTGACTAACCCCTTTATATGATGAGGGGACTAAGTGTGATGCAACTTTAAAACATGCTTGAAATCATTTTTAAGAAGGTGAATGGCCTTCCCCACATCTCAACAACTTTACAATGTGAAATTTTGCACAGATGTGCGGGTCCTAGTGGAGACAGAGGCGCACAGAGCGCATGCGTGCGAGCAGAGACAAGTTAAAAAGCGCACGTGCACAGAATAGAATCGTGAGTCAGGCGCATGGGCACACGATGCGCGTCTGTGGGCCTAAAAACCCGTGTATATATGGAACACGGCCGAGAATGAAAAATCTGAATGGATTTCTATCAATTCAACTTGGAATTGGCTGGTTGGTAGGTCGACTTAGGCCGGTTAGTGCACCTGCAAGTTAAACAAACTAAAAGAAGAGCAAGATAAACCCAAATGAGGTAGGGAATTGATACCTTTCCCCAGTGGAGTCGCCAATCTGTTGCGCCTCTTTCGTCACCTTGGTGAGTAGAATAGAGGTGCTTGCAATCTCAATTGGGTCTGCTGAGCAGAACAACTGTAGAGAAAAGAGTTAGAGAAAGAAAACAAAAACTAGAATTAAGAATTAAACTAAGAGATGCAATAAAAACTAAATTCATGAGCATAGGGACATAGAAACAAAAAGAACCAAAAGACCCATGTCACCAATGTTTGAGGTTGATCTATTGATGAAAACAAAGCACCAAGAAGAAAGGGGACTATGAGTCCCTTCTTCCTCCAAGGGAAGGCTCTTGGACCCTCACTAG
>ML802956.1:112238-122532 GCA_009831015.1 Picea engelmannii
AAATCCACTCAATGGTGAGGTGGATTGTCCAATGTAATGGTGCCAATATGCTTGTGTCAAGGATGGATTCCTCAAAACAATAGAGGCAGCATAACATTACTTTGAATTCCTTGAGAAAATGAGGTGCATCCATGTCTTTTTATAGCATTCATTTGGGTTATTGTTTAATTGCTTTGTAGTGTGAAAAGAGGCCAATTAGGGCATTATTAGGTCTTTGAACAGCCCACCAGTCGGATCCAGCCCAGATTTGAGGGTCAAATCGGCTTGGGAGCTGAACCATAAGTGGTTGGGAGGCCAACCACTTCCATAAATGCGTCGTTTAGCAAGTGCAAGGCTTTTTGCGCTAACAGTCGTGCATCGTGCGTCTGCGTGTGATTTCTACATTCCTGTTCCGCGCATGCACGTGCGCGCCCAATGTCTGCAAAGCGCTCTTCAATTTTTCACTACTTTGTATAGTTTTTTATCTTTTTTTAATGCTGTGGTATTAATTTAGGTCCATGGATGACTTCATCACTGTTTGACGATGTTGAGTTCTTGTAACCATGTGCAGATGAAATTTCAGTGATAACAGGTGGGACCCCTCGTAACTCCCATTTAGCTCTTAACAATTATAACATAACTAGTCAATTAAGCAAGAACAACTCTCCTTGTGACTCCCATCATTACATGCACATTTGACAATTTATCTCATTTATATTTGAAATTGTTTTCAAAAATGCATTACTCATATATCCAAAAATAAAATGTAATATACCAGATATAAAATGTATGCAGAACTGAAATAAAATGCTAGTAATGGCAGAATAACAACAATATAACCAGAACATTCACCACAATAACACTGAAATGATATAAGAATAACAATAGAAATAACACTTTGAATCTGAAAGCAATGTTCACGAGCCTCTTCGAGGGGGAAACCTCCAGTTGAGAAGAGCTCTATTACAATAATATCCAAGCTAGGGTTCTCATACTGTTGACTCCTATTTATACTAAAAAGAAGCATCTAGAGGAAGATCCTTCTAGAAGTAGAAGCTTCTATTAGGTCTTCTTACATCCGCCTTATTCTATTTTATTGAAAGGCCTTATTAATATTGACCTTTATTACATCCAAACATATTGTTCTAATTATGTGCGGGTTAGGACCCTAACATGTCTGCCCCCTTAAAAATAGCCTTGTCCTCAAGGCTTGAGATGAGGAAATTGTTGCAGAATGGTAGTTGGTTCCCAAGTGGCATCTGCTGGAGTTGTATCTTTCCACTGCACTAGCACTTCCTTGATGGTTCTCTGACGTAGGCGACACTCATGTTGGTCCAAAAATGATTCTGGTTGTATCTAAATAGATCCTTCTTCATTTAACTCTGAAAGGTTGGTTTGAATTTGGCACTTAGCTCCAATCACCTTCTTTAAGCATGAAACATGAAAAACAGGATGTAGCTTCAAATTGTTGGGAAAAGCTAACTAATAGGCGACTTGTCCCACATGCTTGAGTATGGTATAAGGACCATAAAATTTGGACACTAGCTTCTGACAATGCTCGGCCTTGAGGGAAGTTTTCTTGTAAGGTTGTAGTCGAAGAAACACCTGATCCCCTTCTGCAAATTGACGTTCAAAGCGACTTTGATCTGCTTGTTGCTTCATGTGATTCTGTGCCATGACCAAATTCTCTTTGAGTGTACGGAGAATAGCCTCTCGATCTGTAAGTGTTAGGTCAATCACCTGGACCTTTGAGGCACTCGGTAAGTATGAGAAAACTGAAGGTGGCTTCTGTCCATATACTGCTTCAAAAGGAGTCATGTGTGTAGTTGTATGGTATGAAGTGTTGTACCACCATTCAGCTAGGGGTAACCCTTGAGCCCATTGATTTTGCTTTTCTGAGGCAAAACACCTCAAATATGTTTCCAAACACTTGTTGACAACTTCTGTTTGGCCATCAGTCTGAGGATGATAAGTTGTGTTGAGATGCAATTCGGTGCCTTGTATCTTGAATATTTATTGCCAAAAATTGCTTGTGAAAGTTGGGTCACGATCAGAAGCAATAGAGTGTGGCATGCCATGAAGCTTGAAGACCTAATCCATGAAGATTTGAGTGACCGTGGATGTTGTAAACGGGTGTTGAAGGGTGCAGAAATGAGCATACTTGGAAAGGCAATCAACAACCACCATGATGACAGATTTATTTCCCAATTTGGGTAAGCTGGTAACAAAATCCATAGAGATATCCTTCCAAATAGTAGGTGGAATCAGGAGTGGTTGCAGTGTGCCTGACAATTTGACTGTTTCTCCCTTGTTCTATTGACACACATCACATTCAACTACAAAATTACGAATGTCTTATTTCATACCATCCCAGAAAAAGGAACGTTTGACCCTGTCATAGGTTTTGGTAAACCCGGAGTGCCCTGCTGTGGGTGTAGCATGAAGCTTGAAAAGTACCGTGGATTTAAGATTTGATTGTTTACTTAAATACAAACGGCCTTTGTATCGAAGTTCCTCATCGAGCCAAGAGTACCCTGGGGAAGCTAGAGCCTTGGACTGCAATTGGTGGATCAACTGTGAACTTTTGAAATCTTGTAGCCATTCCTGGCGAACGGCTTGGAGCCAATCTGGTATGATGAATGAAAGAGAAAAAAGGGATCCTTCGTCTTCATATTTTTGGGAAAGTGCATCCGCAACCACATTGTCTTTGCCTTTCTTATAAATGATCTCATAATCATATCCAAAGAGTTTAGTCACCCATTTTTGTTATTTTGGGGAGGAAATGCGGTGTTCCAGAAAATACTTGAGGCTTTGATGGTCTGTCTTAATTTGGAAATGTTGCCCCAATAGATAAGGACGCCATAGATCAACGGTATGGAGAATAGCCAACATTTCCTTTTCATAAAGGGATTTGCCTAGATTTCTTTCAGATAGTTGCTTGCTGGTAAAGGCCAAATGTCGACCCTCTTGCATAAGGATAGCACCAATTCCTTTCTCTGAGGCATCACATTCCAACACAAAGGTCTTTGTGAAATTGGGAAGGGCGAGGACTAGAGTGGTGCACATGGCCATCTTCAAGGTCTGAAAATCTTGAGAAGCAGTTGGAGTCCAAGTGAAAGAGTTATTTTTTAGGAGAGCAGTGAGAGGTGCTGCAATCTTCCCATAATTCTTAACAAACTTGCGATAATACCCTATTAAGCCTAGAAATCCACGCAAGATATTAAGAGTCTTTGGGTGAGGCCAGTCTTGCATAGATTCAATCTTTTTAGGATCCACCCTGATGCCATCTTTTCCAACCAGATGACCCAAGTATTCTACTTTTGAGGCGCCAAAAGCACATTTAGACTGTTTCAGGAAAAGTTGGTGCTGAGAGAGTAGATGGAGAACTCGGTCCACATGAGCAAGATGGTCTATCCAGGTTTTTCTATAGATGAGAATATCATCAAAGAAAACTAAGACAAAATGGTGGAGAGAAGGACGGAAGACATGATTCATGAGGCTTTGGAAGGTGGAGGGGCCATTACACAAGCCAAAGGGCATGACCAAAAACTCATAGTGGCCCTCATGAGTTCTAAAGGCAGCCTTGGGAATGTCTACCTCTTTCATATGTATCTGGTGGTAGCCCGAACAGAGATCTAGTTTAGTGAAGAATTGGGTGCCACTCAATTCATCCAGGAGGTCATCAATGACAGGAATGGGGAATTTGTCTTTGATGGTAAGTTTGTTGAGGGCATGGAAGTCAGGACACATTCGCCAAGAACATTCTTTCTTCAGGACCATGACCATAGGGGATGAGTAGGGGCTCATACTAGGGCAGATAACTCTTGCATTAAGGAGTTCCTGGACCATTTTCTCAATTTCATTTTTTTGGGAAAAGGGGTGACAATACGAACGGATATTGGGAGGAAGGCTTCTGGGTACAAGGGGAATGGAATGATCATGAACACCACGGGAAGGAGGGAGGCCTTGGGGAGTGGAAAAGACCAATTGATTCTTAGAAAGGATGACTTGGAGGTCTTGCGGTACCAAGGGTGTCTCTGTTGCTTGTATGGCATGGAGTTGGGCGATAACACCAGAATGAATCTTTTTGAGCAGCTTTTCCATGCAGTGGGAACTAATGATCTCAGGTGAACTGGCGATGATGCCTTGGAACTTATATTGGTGGCCCTCTTGGTCAAATTGCATAGTTAAGTCTTTAAAATCCATGAGAATGGGACCCAAAGTCCTTAGCCAATCTGCACCCAACACAATGTCACAACCTCCCATGTTGATAGCAAACATATGGGATTTCAGGTGGTAGTCACCAATTTGGAGACACACATTTTCACAACGCCCTCCACATTTCATGGAACCACCATTGGTAATCATGATTTGGAAATTATTGACAGCATGGATGTAGCAATGAGTTTCTTGGGAAATGCGGCGATGAATAAAATTATGGGTGTTGCCACTATCAACCAAAATGATGACCTTCTGATGTTTGATGTAACCAAATAGCTTGAGGGTTTGGGGAGCAGAGAAGCCAGTGAGAGCATTGAGGGAAATGACCAGTTCTACTTTGGGAGGGTCTGAGGGAGGGGTTATGTCAGTGGATTCGAGTGACTTAGACACAGAGGGAGTTTCTTCGTCTTCTTCCGAAATCTCCTCGGAGATGGCCATAAAAATATTTTTTTCTTTACACTTGTGGTCTGAGAAATATTTTTCATCACAATTATAACAAAGGCCTTTGAGTTGGCATTCATCCATTTTAGCCTTGGTCAATTTTTGGATCTTTAGTGGAGTAGAAGGAGTAGTGGGATTTACTGGTTTAGGGCGAGGGATAAAGCAGGGTTTGCGGTTTTGAGCAGATACAACCTCCTGTGCTTCTTTAGCTCTTTTGGTAGCCTCCACCCAACTTTCAGGCCGAGCCATGAGGACATGGGCCCAAATTTCATCCTTGAGGCCGTTGATAAAACACTCTCAGAAAAAGGCATCAGACATGCCCTCTGTTCTAAAAGTCAGGTGCTCAAAGGCAACTATAAAGTCTTCCACAGTTTCTAATTGTTTCAGATTTTTCAAATGACCCAAATGGTTGGTGTCAGTGTCAAAGCATTCATAAAGCTCTGCCACAAAGTGTGTCCAAGCAATATACCCTTGACGAGAAGTTTTTCTCCACTGCCACCATTGCCAACGTTCTTGATCTAGATGGAGAACACCATACCGAAGTTTGGCCAAGTCATTTGTAATGTCGTATAAAGAGAAGTAATGTTCCATTTGGGTTACCCAACCAATGGGGTCCGAGCCATCCAATTTGGTCACATCCACCCGTGGGAGGCGTAGGTCACGTTGAAAGTGATGGTTCTGCAAGGTATGGGAATGAGAGGAATGGTCACCTTCAGTATGTGGAGGTGAGGAAGAGGAAGGGTTATCTATAGGGATATGCAGTTTGGTGCAGAGTGCCGAAAATACTGATTCAAGTTGGGTGGTGAGGTCTTGTTTGATTTCCCCCATTGAGGACTGCATGGTTGTATTGATGGCGACAACATTGGCACTGAGTTGTTTCACTTCTTGTTGGGTCTCAATGAGACCAGATTGCAAGGTGTTTAAGAGAGCTTCCAAGTCTTGGCTATGAGTATGGGCCATGAGGATGAGGAAACTGAAAAGGGGTGAGCGGGGAAAAAAATTTGGCCGAAAAAATGATATGGATGAATGTAATAAGGGCGAAGAGATGAATCCAATGGAATAGGTCTTAGATAATGGTGAAAAAATTTCCAAACTTTTTTTTTTTTTAGAGTTATACTCCAGTCTGAAGAATACTGTAAAGAGGAAATGCCCAAATGCTTAACCAGGAAGAAATGTGTATTTACTTGGAAATCCGAACACAGTTGCATGACAATAGATCTTGTATGTTTTAATTTGTTTATGTTTATGTCCCCCAAGAGTTAGGTATTCAAGGGTTCTACAGACAAGGGTTTGCCCTGTGCTATAGCTCTTTGATATACGTGCAGGGTCCAACAATAGTACTCGGACCAATATCTCAGGGCACTAACTAAGGAGGATAGGCTGTACCCTTAGCCTTACTACCCAACTACCCAGGTACTAGAGAGTATCTTCCCGAGTGTTGTTCTCGGTGACACTATAGCAGTCAGGCGCCCGATCGGTTTATCTAAAGAGGGATTCATGTAATCTAGGTTGATCCCTACATAGGTGTTGTCTGATGCGCTACCACTCGAAGGGGTACCAACAGGGGTTACAAGGGTGGCCAACAGATGTTCACTTAAGTACCACTTGTATTTCCTACGTGTATGAATCCCTCAACCACAGTTTTATGTGCATAACGACAGATCTTTGTGGCTTAAAGACATCGGAATACGTCTCTACCCTGAAAAAAATTTTAACCCACACTTTCTGTCGAGGAAAGTGCTCTGATACCACTTGTAATATACCAGATGTAAAATGTATGCAAAACTGAAATAAAATGCTAGTAATGGCAGAATAACAACAATATAACCAGAACAGTCACCACAATAAAAATGAAATGATATAAGAATAACAACATAAATAGCACTTTGAATCTAAAAGCAATGTTCATGGGCCTCTTCAAGGGGGAAACCTCCAATTGAGCAGAGCTCTATTACAATAATATCCAAGCTAGGGTTCTCATACCCTCGACTCCTATTTATACTAAAAAGAAGCATCTAGAGGAAGATCCTTCTAGAAGTGGAAGCTTCTATTAGGTCTTCTTACATACACCTTATTCTATTTTATTGAAAGGCCTTATTAATATTAACCTTTATTACATCCGAATATATTGTTCTACCTATGTGCGGGTTAGGACCCTAACATAAAACATGTTGTCCAAAAATTCCTGAAGTCAACTGTCATCAACAATAGATAAAATAATAAAAAAAACTCAAAAGCCATATTTCCCGCTCTGAGATGCAATCTTTCCTTGATTGTTGTTGTCACCCTTTGATTTTCCTGAATTTTCCTTTGGCTGCGTTGAGCCTTTAGGCCTAATCTCGTTGATCACGTGAGAACAATCATCCCTCAAATGAATCCGGGAAGACACGGATTTATCATAGCCATTGGAGGGTGAGGAAGGGGCAGTAGTGGCTTTTCCTTTGTCAAGGGAAAGGTGGGCCTTGGTTTTCAACCTTTTGCTAGCATGAGAGGACTAAACTGGTGAGTGAATAGGTGCAACTTGGACAATGGGGTTAATAGGAGGGGGAGCAGGTAGGGACAAATTGGGCCATCCACGATGTTGGGAGACTACCGGATGGATAATCTCTTACCATCTGTCGTTTTCGGGAACCTTGGGTTGCAATGAGATATGAGGGAGCACGGGAATACCAAGGGCTTATGGATATTGGAAAGGAGGCCTTTCAGGCCTAGGTTGGACTATTCCTTTCCCAATATTGAAAAATCTGGCCTGAAACAACTGGCCTAGCTCTTGTGTGTCAGCATCAAAGTGTATGGAGAACCTTGGCCTTCTTGGGCCTCTACTCCAATTACCTCTCCCTCTGCTTCATTTGCCATGGCTATCTCGGCTGAAAAAACTTATTCACGCACGCATGATGGATTAGCAAATAGTCTTTTAAACAACCACACATGATAACTTTTTTAAAAATATGAAATATATTTTGGCTCAACAACATATCAGGCTCATGCAATCCAATACATAAAAATTGTTTAACTGTCGTCAATGAGGAGGGGGTGAACAAATTGTCTTGGAATATGAGAGGGGCTTGTATTAAGCAAAAAATAATAAAATGAGGGGGAAAGAAACAAAGTTACTACTCAAGTACCTCAAAAATCAATTGTAATGCAACCAAAAATAACACCACTATAATCCAATGACTTTAAATTGTTTAAATTCAGATTTTTTCTTGACTGTAATTAATTTAAGAACAAGGAGTGAAAAATGAATGTGGGAAGTCAAGGGGGTTGTAATTAGCGGAAAGAGAAATAATGGTAGGGAAGGAGAGCGATTATTGTTCATAAAATTAATTCAGTGATCCATAAAACCATTCTGCAAAATAAACACACCAACCAAATGACCACTGAGACCCCAAACAACTATTGTGAATTGTCCAAATAACTTTGCATATTTAACTTGCTCACTATTGTAATCAAATATTTAACATACTATCATCAAAACAGACAGTATGCATTCCACAACAGCCTGTAGGGGAGATCTTCTCCTCTCATTTATCCATTAATATTTTCAAACAATTCCCAAATGCATAACCAGTAAACTATTTCCACTTTGTTCAGCATCAAAATCAACCACTTCCCACGAATTATTCCAATCATCAAATGAAAGCTCAAATGTCATGCTCAATTTTGTCTTTTAATCATTTAAAAATTGAATTGCAACGAATTTATACTGTCACAACACCAGTGCCTATCACTTTTAAAAATCATGTATTCATTTAACATACATAGTGGATAGTCGAAACCACAATTCATATCCAAATTGCAAGATCATGACTTGCCATTTAAACACACAGACAACAATCACCACTTCACTCATGCTATGTTGTGGGATACACAAAACCATTCGACCAAATGCAAGTGTGTTTATGTGATTGTACAAGTCCAATTTTATTTGACTCTAAACATTCAAAATACTGGGCTATCCATCCAATACAACGAGGAATCAATAGTAGGCCCGATTTTACAAAACAATCGATCAAATTGCAATAAAGCCATGCTCAAAAACCCATGACCTTATCCAATGGAGAAATCAATTAATATTGATAACAAACACAGTGGACAACCATGCCATAAACACCTCGATTGCAATAATCATTTGGCCATTAAAAACACACATTTACAGCAATCATTGATTCATGCTATAGGAACGCCACTCATACCAATGCATCAAGTGTGAAGCATCATTGTGCATTAATCAATTAAAAATATTGTTGGGTTATCAATTCAATAAACACAAGGACAATGACTGTGTATTTGATTTAAAAACTCATTCCAATTAACCATGTTGAGCTTATCCACCTAATTATAATAACAATTACAGTGACTAGATACTAAAACCAACACCATTGTCATATAATAAACGGGGTGAGCCAGTGATCCACTCTGTCGACAACAGACCACCAATCCATAACTACCAACAGTACACTCGACAGTCCATAACGGTCTCCTCTGTCAACATTCGGACTTGAGGAAGCAAGGGTTTTCTCTGTGGACCAACACAGGGAGGCTAGAGTCGACCCTTCTTGATGGTGAAAACCTCTGAGACCAATGGTGCACACACAGAAAATACCATAATTGACTTCATCGACAGGGTGAAAAATCCAGTGACAGGAGAGGATATTAATAGAGGAGCAAGGCTCCATTTGGGCCTTGTAATGATACTTAGCACACGCAGGGTATAACCCTTGTGGCTCTCCCAGCCAACCAACTAACAATGCTGATATGTGGCAAAGCCAAGGAGAAGAAATAGAACCCACTGCATGACCAATAGTAGCATGAACAACCCAATTCCCAAGTGAATAATGTGCAGTGACACCAGGCATTTCAAACCCATTAAACCCCATAAAATCCAAGACTGGGTATGGGATACGAATGCATGAAGATAGCCAGTCATTCTAGACTAATGAAACCCTCCAACTAAAACCAGTAAGGATGACAGAGAGCCTTTATGGCTACTAACACTAAGGAAGACCAATAACATTGTGACTCCAAACATTATTGTAGTAAAAACCAACAACGATTCATTCCAAAAATCACAATTTTACACAGTTTCCATACTTAAGGAAAGCACAAACCCATACATCCAAGCCAATATCTATTTCATAACCAGGGCATGTTAGGATATTTATACACTTAGGAGTTAGTTAATATCTACTTGGTCTATTGTGTTGTTAGGTAAAAGTGTGTTTTCCAGTGTGTTTCTTTAGTATGCATTAGTATTCATTTGTAGTTAGGAAATCCGACGGTCATGATATGTTCCCGGCATAGAGTGATCTGACGGTTCATACTCTCCTTGATCTTAACGGCCATTGATCTATGTATTAACACCTGATTGGTCCATGATCTATATTTAAAGAGCATGGAGGGTCATTTGTCGATGATTGATTGTGAGAAACTCTCTTATAAAATGTCTCTGTAATATTTTTCTTTGCATTAATAAACTACTCCAAGTGGTCGCGTTGGTTGGGGCCATGGATGTTAAGAACCAAACATCAATATAGCATAGAAAAACTTCAAGAAAGGTACTCAACGCCTTGAAAAAGAGATAATTTCAGATAATAAGCCTCTTCGAGGGGGCAACCTCCTTTTACCCCACTTAAATGTTCAAGTACAAGAT
>ML802956.1:128217-160538 GCA_009831015.1 Picea engelmannii
TGCTAAAATTGTAAAGTGTATTTCACTTCAAGTATAAAAGTGAATCACTATAAGTAGCTTTAATATTTTATTTTAGAGTTATTTATTTTGCATGCATCTTTTCTTTGTAAAAGTGAGCCCTACTTCTCTTTATAAAAGTGGTTCACTTCATAAAGCAACTTACACTACCACGTGGTCCTTTGGTTACCGTTTATGTCTTTTTTTAAAAGGGCATAACTCTCACATCTGAAGTCCATTTTTAGTGTCATTTTTTTTAAAACCGCATAAATTTTCGAGCTCTTTCCATTCAAATCATCAGTTTCAGTTTTTAAATATATATTATCTGCATATTTAATATGGCTTCTACAAGTAATCTCTTACTTACCAGCACCAACTACTTCTAATGGAAATCCCATATGGAGGATTTATTAAGAAGTAAAGGCTTGTACCAGATTACCTTGGGAAAGGAAACAACACCCATTGATGCTGATAAGAAAGCCAAATAGGATAATATGAATGACGAAGCGCATGGATTAATTAAAATGTCCATCTCTCCTGATTTAAGGTTCCACCTTCAATCAATTGATAAACCCAAAGAAGCTTGGGAAAAGATTGAATCTTTGTTTGGTAAACACAATATTATTCGAGCACAACAGTTAGAAAATCAAGTACTAACTTTAAGTCCATGTGATTTTTCTTGCATTGAAGACTATCTATCTAAGTTTAAAACACTCAGAACTTTATGTGAAGAATGTAAGATAAATATAGATGGAGATCGTTGCATCTATCTTATTCTTTCTAAGCTAGGTAGTGCATATTTTGTGTTTGTATCTACCTTTTATGCCATGTAAGAGGATCTAGGGGAAACTTATCAAAAACCCAGTCTTGAGAACTTTCGTGATGCCTTGATTAGAGAGAAAGATAAGCTAGTACAACTTGGAGTGATCAACACTACAGGTACCTCCAACAAAGCCTTAGTTGTCCATCAGAAAGATAAACCCAAGAATCCCAAGAAGCAACATCCTCGCCACAACAACAAGCAATATAAGGGTCCCGAACCCACTCAGACGGCTTTTTCTCCTAATGGAGACAAAGGAGAAAAATATAAAAATAAGAATACTAACATACATTGCAACTTTTGTGATAAAGATGGTCATGATGAGTCCAAATGTTTCAAGAAGATGGCAGTTTTAGAAGCAGTGATGAAGAAGCACAACATCAGTATTGATTCCACTTCTTCTTCTTCTTCTCATGGACATGCACTTTTTGCTTCTGGTTTCTCCTTCAATACAAATTCTACTTCTACTTCTACTTCTGATGAGTGGCTTATTGATTCTGGAGCATCCTATCATATGGCTAAGGATAGACCCATATTTTCTACTCTAAATGAATGTAACACCAAGAAAATATTTGTTGGTGATGATAGATCTCTTAGTGTTGAAGGATCTGAAACAGTTCAAGTAGAAAATGGTCATTTCAATGATGTATTATGTGTTCCAAGTCTCTCTTATAACCTTCTATCAGTATATCAAATCACTCATTCAGGTGAAGGTAAAATAGTAGAGTTTTCACCTCACCAAGTTGTAATCAAGGATCTAAAATATCCTAAGCATGTTCTTGCAACTGGAATTGTTGATGATATTATTAGGTTGTACAAATTTGACAACTTTGGGTCATCATATTTTTCATCAGTTTTTGTTGCTCATAGCGATGACTTGAGCAAACTTTGGCATGAGCGATTTGGTCATCTAAAATATCGCTCATTGCAGCAACTATGTAATCAATAGATGGTGATTGGTCTTCCTCTTGTTTCATGCAGAGATGGTGTTTGTGTTGGTTGTGTTCTCAGAAAACATCATCGGGACAGTTTTGACAAACATGCCTCTTGGCATGCCTCTGGTCCTTTGCAGCTTGTTCACAGTGATTTGTGTGGTCCACTTTCTTCTCCTTCTTTTTCTGGGTGCAAGTATTTCTTAACTTTCATTGATGATTTTTCCAGATGTACTTGGGTTTACTTCTTAAAACTTAAGAGCGAATTTTTTGACAAGTTTTTGGCCTACAAGGCCCTTATAGAAAAGAAATCTGGACATCAAATACAAAGGTTAAGAATAGATAATGGAGGCGAATGTGTGAATAATAATTTTACAAGTTACTACACTACACAGAGAATCCAAATGCAACACACTGTTCCATATACACCACAAAAAAATGGTGTTGTTGAGAGAAAGAATCGCACATTAAAAGAAATGGATAATTGTATGATCCAATCTAAGGGATTAAGTCTAAAGTATTGGGCGGAAGCCATCAACTGTGCAAATTACATAGTAAATCGCACTCCCACAAAGGCTCTTAAAAATATAGCACCGGAAGAATCTTGGACTAAAATTAAACCAGATGTAAGTCACTTTCGTGTATTTGGCAGTATAGCATGGGCTCACATTCCTGATGAGAAAAGGAAAGCATTGCAGCCTAAAAGTGAGAAGTGTATATTTGTTGGTTATTCTGAAGATTTCAAAGGTTACAGACTTCTTCAATCACATTGTAATGAAATTATTATTAGAAGAGATGTTAAATTTGATGAAAATATCTTGGCCTGCAAGCCTAATTCGACATTTGTGCCTTCTTTGGCCTGCGAGCCTAATTTGGCGGTTGTGCCTTCTTCGGCCTGCGAGCCATCTTCGGTGTTTGTGCCTTCTTCTGATCTGGTTTCTTATTCAGATGATGATAGTGAGGATGAAAATCCACCTCTGCCTGCTCACCCTCCTCCAGATGAGTCCTTTGGACCTTAACTAGCACCAGCTCCATCGCTTCCTAGATGGGTCTGTTCAACATGAGAAGAAGTTGGTGATCTTTTTGGCGATCCTTCAAATAAGTGTTAGACACGTTCACAGTTCCAGCGAGCCTCTTCTCTTTTGGCTCAAGTTTCAGAAACTCATGATCCAGAGACATTTGTGGAAGCTTCAGGTCATCCAGATTGGGATACAGCAATGAATGAAGAGTATTGTTATTTAATGGAAAACAATACTTGGGATCTTGCACCTCTTCCAAAAGGAAGAAAACTTGTTAGATGCAAATGGGTCTACAGAACTAAGTATGCATCAGATGGAAGTGTTGAAAAACATAAGGCTCGGTTAGTTGCTAAAGGATTTTCCCAAGTTGAAGGAATTGACTATAATGAAACCTTTGCCCCTATAGAAAAAATGAATTCCATCCGCCTTGTTCTTGCCCTTGTTGCCTCACATAAATGGGAGGTCCATTAGATCGATGTTAAATCTGCCTTCTTGCACGGATATTTTCAAGAAGAAATCTACATGGAACAACCTCCTGGCTATGTCCAGAATGACTCTAGCCTTGTTTGTCACCTCAAGAAATCTCTCTATGGTCTCAAGCAAGCTCCTCGAGATTGGTATGCCAAAATGGATAACTTTTTTATTGCCACTGGATTCTCTAGATGTCATTCTGATCCTAATGTTTATACCAAGAAAGTAGGAAGCCATCTCATAATCCTTGTCCTTTATGTTGATGACCTTATCCTTGTTAGAATATAGAAGATTGTGCTCGTTTTACCATTGACAATACCCTCATCACCCAACCATAGGCTGAAGCCACCCTCCGAGCACCTTAACCTTGACAGAGAATTACCCCGGAAGTAAACCCTAGGCTAGATAGCCAAACAAGGTGCAGTGCATCTTCCTCCAAGGATAGTGCACCAACAATAGCTGATCAGATAGTCCAAACCCTAGCCAATAGATAGTCCAAGCCAACACTGAAAACTGGTTGCTGCAGCAGCTGCACTTGCAGCTCTCCTCCACATGTGTGCACCAAACTGGGAACTGCAGTGCGCACCAATTGTTGCTCTGCAATTTTGAGATGTGTCAAATGAGAATTGGCGCCTTGTATTTATAGTGGTTCTTCCAGATTTTGTTGGGGATGACTTCTCCTTCTGGGTACATGTCTGTTCAGTTTATTAGTATTATTTATGGCCAACTTCTTCTGTTGGAGGCTAATAACCTACTATAAATTATCTTCTTGAGACAACAAGACTTCTAGGGTTATTAGCCAACTCATTAGGGTTTTCTTTTGCTTTCCAAAGTCTTCTATTCTCATCAGGTTTACACGTGGATGTAAATACCTCCTGCAGCTACCATAATATTAACACTCCCTCCTAGCTAGGGAGGTATTACAGGTAATGGTCTTGATCACAAAAACATGCCATTTACCCGGTAGCATCAACATAGTCGTTTAGACTATCTCATGACTAGATCATGAGCATCACCATCACCATCAACTGCATCATCTCTCGAAACCATACTTCATCTGAGTAATCAGACATGATGCTGGATAAGTCACTCACACCATAGAGTGATACAAGAGTCATTCTTATAATCTAGAAGAGTAAATTCTCTGAACTATTTTTCGTCTGGAAAATCTATGTTCATCATTCGTCTGGATGAGGATTATCTCCAATAAACTGTTGATAGTCTTCAAGGCAATTAGAACAAAGATAGAACATAATTGTGTCTATCCACAGTAGTACATAACTACAATCTAGTGGTACACTACCACACCAAGTAACACACAAGTACTTGATCAACAACGTATGGTCACGAATAGTGGAACATATCCACAACAATAGTCTTCATCTACTTTTATACAGTCTTCATAACAAACATCTGATAGAAACCTGCACAGAAACGATGTTATGATATAAACTGAATCATTTGGGCCAATATTTCACTCACATCTGTGAGCTCTGAAAGAATATCTACCCTTAGAGTAGAACAATGAGATATCTGGACTATTCTTCTCAAGCAAGGAAGAATAATTGTCATGTCTTCTGAACCTAGACAATTCCCCACCCTGGGCCATTCTTCTTACACTAATCAAAGTGCTCCCTAGAGAGAATGTATAACCCTAAGGAATGTTGAGCCTGGACCATTCCCCACTCTGGGCCATTCCTCCTACACTAATTAAAGTGCACCCTGGAGAGAATGTACAAACCCTAAGGAATGTTTGTCCCTGATTGCTGAGCCTGGACCATTCCCCACCCTGGGCCATTCCTCCTACACTAATCAAAGTGCACCCTGGAGAGAATGTATAAACCCTAAGGAATGACTATCCAGACCATTTCCTCTGTTAACCACAAGAGGAAAATACTGCCTTGCATCAACCTCCAAAAATAGACCATTCCTCATGTTAACCACAATGAGAAATCGATGTCTGGTGAGGCAAGCCAGTCTTCTTGAGTAACCCTCAAGAAGAGAGACTGCCCTAGACCACTCCCCATGTTAACCACAATGAGAATTCGTTGTCTATGATACATCAACAATCAGACTACTTCCCATGTTAACCACAATGGGAAGTTATTGTCTGTCAGAAATCTCAATCCACTTTCCGAACAGGAAAGCATCTGTCCAAGATGGAATGTTTTTCAATGAATGTCTTCAATAATATTTTTCAGTGCTCCCTCCCAACCTAGGAGTCATTTCTTCCTTTTTCAATAAGGAATTTGTTTCCATGAGCTCCAACTTGAGTATGCAAACTCTTTCATCTTGGATAGAAGCTTTACCAAAAATGTTTCCAAAAATGTTTGTTTATCTGCTCATCTGTGGAGTTATGTATTGGAGAACCATTTTCTCCTTTCTGGACTTCATCATGGATAATGTAATGCTTGATTTCAAATGTACTTTAGTCTGGAACACTATGAAGGCTTCATGTAGATCTGAACAATAGAGTATATCATTCTTGGAAAACTAGAACATATCCATGTGGCACTTCTTCTGTCATCATGAGATCTGATCTATTGAGTAATCATCTTGATGTTATAGGGAATTTTCACCGCGCTTCTGTTGTGCACTGGAGGTTCTTCCACCAAGTTATCTTCTTCTATCTGCATACAAGGGTCTCTTTCTAGTATGCCTCAAAGTCTTGAGATTGCTCTTCATACGGTCTTTATTCCATTTCTTTGGTGAACATTCTTTGTATTCATCTGATGTAGAACTCCAACTCATGGATGTTGCAGATGATATAATGACTCATGTAGAGATAAGTCTGGTTTACTGGAACAAGTAATCATCATAGTCTTCTCCCTCCATCTGGGAGAACCTCTAGTTCTAGGTCTCGCAATGCTTTCATTCATAAGTCTTCCATACATTGTTCTTTATCACAACTTTCAGTTCTTCTGCTTGATTTCTTTTAGTGAGTTCATTTCAGGATGGTAATCTTGTGATTCTTGATACAATGACTGGTTGTTCTGATTTCTCTTTCATTCTTGGAATCTTCATGTTCTTCTTCATGTTTTTCTTTAGCTCTTGGGTCCATGGAGTTTCTTATAGATTCCATGCCCTATAGATTCCACTTCCTTTCATCATAGGATCACGGATCTAGATGGACAACCAAAGATACTTTAAGGCTTCTCTTCGAGGAAGACTTCTTGAACTGAACACATACTATCTTTCATGGTTACTACCATGGATATATACTTCATCATCTTCAATGGATCATAGGATTAGCTCCCTCCTAACCCTTGCTTCAGGTAAGAGTGCATATAATCGGCTCCCTCCGTCTAACAGAGTCCACACTTCCATCTGCATCCTTATTGTCTTCTGCAATATATAATTGGCTCTCTTGTCTAACAGAGTCCATGCTTTCGTCTTGTTGTCTTCTACAAAATGTCATAAGTCTTTTTCCAATTTCCTCTCGATTGTTGACTTCTTTCTGTCTTTGCTTCTTCTAAATCTCTTCATGATTGATTCGACTTAATAGCTTCCACATGATTTGTAGTTCATCCTTTCATGTGTATTATCTAATGATATCCATTTTCATCTTGTTTGTTCTTCCATAGGTATAGTTCTTCTTGGAACACATTATCTTCCAAGAGATAGATGTACAAGATATGTACAGAGACAATGCAAAAAAGATATGTACAATAAATAAGAAGAGTGTTGTTACCTTTTAGAAGAAGAATTATCTTCCATCCTGCTTAGTCTTCTTTGTAGGTTCCTTTTCTTCAGCAATTGATGCTTCGTGTTTCTCCTTCCTTTTCTTTAGCTCGAGACAATGATTCTTGTAGTGACCATACTTTCGACAATTGAAGAATTATACTTATGAAATGTCTTTCTCTTGATTTGGCTTCCTCTTTGAACCAAACTTCCTTTTGTTCCTGAAGTTCTTGAATCTTGTTGTGAAGGCTTGATCATCGTACTTCTTTTGGGGTTTCTCTTTTGCATTGATCCTTGATTCTTCTTGAGCACAACAAGTCCAAAGTTCTTCAAATGCCAGATACTCCTTCCTTGTGTTCATGCTTGCAGTAAATGCATCCCATGTCTTGGGAAGACCATTGAGTACTATGTTCACCAATTCATTTTCCGAAATGGTCTCTCCAATAGCTTGTAGTTGATCTCTTAACTAAGAGATCCTCACAAAATATGATGTTATGTTGTCGTCATTATTCATCTTCATGTCACGAAGCTCATTCTTCAGACTCATAACTTGTCCAATGTTTCTGACTGAGAAGAAATTTTTTAGGACATCGTACATCTTCTTCGATGAGTGAAGATGGGAGATGTAGGGTATCAAGTGGTCTTCTGTGGTTCCTTCTCTTTTCCTTCTTCAAACTCTGGTTCACGATATCCAGCACTTTATTCTTGGCAAGGATGAGGTCAATCCTTGTCTTCCATGCTATGAATTTAGAGGCTCCATCTAACTTGTTCTCTGACTTCATAGAATAAGTCATGGATGCTTTGACTTGGTCAAACCCTAGATTTGACCACAAACTCAATCTTCATGTCTTGGCTTGCTGAGAGTATCAAGGAATGTGCTAGGCTAGAGCACACTAATCTATCCATAGATTAGGTCAATCCATTCACTTAAGATGCCTCAACACGAGGTTTAGGGTTTCTGCAACTGCTCCTGCTAGTAACCCTAGTGGCAGTGTCTTGGAAACTGCTTCTGCTAGTAACCCTAGCGGTAGTTCCTCAACAAGCTCAATATCCTAGCGGCTATGTTTCCTTCCAGCATTTAGACTGAATGAAGGAGGTGTGGGCCCATAACCTGTTAGAATATAGAAGATTGTGCTCATTTTACCATTGATGATACCCTCATCACCCAACCATAGGCCGAAGCCCCCCTCCGAGCACCTTAACCTTAACAAAGAATTACTCCGGAAGAAAACCCTGGGCTAGATAGCCAAACAAGGTGTAGCACATCTTCCTCTAAGGATAGCGCACCAACAATAGTTGATCATATAGTCCAAACCCTAGCCAAGAGATAGTCCAAGCCAACATTGAAAATTGGTTGCTGCAGCAGCTGCACCTGCATCTCTCCTCCACACATGCGCACCAAACTGGGAACTCCAGTGTGCACCAGTTGTTGCTCTACAATTCTAAGATGTGTCAAATGAGAACTGGCACCCTGTATTTATAATGGTTCTGCCAGATTTGCTAGGGCCAACTTCTCCTTCTGGGTACATGTTTGTTCAGTTTATTATTATTATTTTTGGCTGACTTCTTCTCTTGGAGGCTAATAACCTAATATAAATTATCTTCTTGAGCCGAAAAGACTTTTAGGGTTATTAGCCAACTCATTAGGGTTTTCTCTTGCTTTCTAGAGTCTTCTATTCTCGTCAAGTTTACACGTGGAGGTAAATACCTCCCGCATCTACCATAATATTAACAATCCTTACTGGTAGTGAATCAAAACTTTTAAAGCATGTGAAAACGAGCCTTAAGAAGAAATTTGAAATGACAGACTTAGGATTTTTGCACTATTTCCTTGGCCTCCAAGTTTTGCAAACCAAAGAAGGAATTTTTCTTTCCCAGTATAAGTATGCATGTGACCTTCTTCGTCGCTTTCACATGGACGATTGTAAACCAACCCCTTCTCCCTTCCAGTCTGGAGTCAAGCTTACTGCCACCTATACTTCTCCTGAAGTTGATGTCACCCTGTACCGTCAATTAGTTGGTAACCTCTTATACTTGACTCATACCCGTCTTGATCTTTCCTTTGTTGTTGGTCTTGTTCCCCGGTATATGGAAACACCCCATGAAAGCCATTGGAAATCAACTAAAGGATACTTGGCTATGTTCCTGGTACAGTTCAATTTGGGATACATTACAGTTCATGGGGGGACTCCTTTATTGGTTGGTTTCACTGATTCAGATTGGGTCGATGACCCTGATGATCGGAAGTCTACTACAGGTTATGTTTTCAGCCTTAGTTCAGGACCTATCACTTGGGCTTGTAAGAAACAATAGGCTATTGCACTTTCTTCAGCAGAAGTAGAGTACCGAGCAGCGGTAAATGCAAGTTGGGAAGCCCTGTGGCTTCAACAGATCTTTCAGAGTTTGGATTCCAGCACCAGCATCCGACCAGCCTTTGGTGTGAAAATCAGAGTGCCATCAAGCTCACCAAAGACCCAGTTCAACATCAGCTTAGAAAACACATCGAGCTACACAGGCACTTCATTAGAAAGCTCATTCATGATCAAGTTATTGAAGTTCTTTTTTTCCCTACAGAAGATCAAGTTGCAGACATTTTCACAAAGTCTCTTACAGAAGATAAGTTTTCCAAACTTCGATCTATGTTAAGAGTTCAGGAAGTTGTCATTAAAGGGGGATTGGCTCTAATGCCTCCTTCCTTCTCCTATTGTGTCACTATTGTAAATCCTTCAATCCTATCCCAATTTGTTCTTAAGGGGGGATGTTAGGATATTTAGACACTTAGGAGTTAGTTAAGATCTACTTGGTCTATTGTGTCGTTAGGTAAAAGTGTGTTTTCTAGTGTGTTTCTTTAGTATGCATTAGTATGAATTTGTATTTAGGAAATCTGACGGTCACGATATCTTCCCGACATAGAGTGATCTGATGGTTCATACTCTCATCAATCTTAATGGCCATTGATCCATGGCTTAACACCTGATTGGTCCATGATCTCTATTTAAAGAGCATGGAGGGTCATTTGCCTATGATCGATTGTGAGAAACTCTCTTGTAAAATCTCTATGTAATCTTTTTCTTTGCATTAATAAACTACTCCAAGTGGTCGCATTGGCTGGGGTCGTGGATGTTTCCCCGTAGGGGTTTTACCATGTGAAAACATCGGTGTGTTCATATTTGATATAGTTATGTGAATGATTACTGAAGGTGTTTGTCCTCTATTGGAATACATGTGTTGTCGAACAGAGCAGACTCATGGATGGCAAAAAAATACATACATGTAATCAAAAGCACCTTAGAATGCAAGTTGGCTAAGCGGTTCTCCCTCTGCTTGAAATTCAAAGCATAACCACAACCATCACAGTTGAACAATAGCCAATAAGGGTGGCGGCTAGTGGAAGGAGTAGAGGTGGCATGCAGTAAATGCACGTCGCCTCCATTCCCAACTCATTAATTTTGTAGTACACGCTAGCAAGCTTCCCATTAACTCAATTAATTAAGCCATATATCGAAACCATCACCCACTAAAACCAATAGCACGACCATACCAAACATATTCCATAACAAATCACCATTTCATATAACTCAATCAAATTGCATAACTATTAGCTTATTTCTAGGGTTAACAACAACCATTTAAATTTCAATGCATGTAGAGTAGTATATAGCATAGTTTAATTCCTTCCCTTTGCATTTATTTACATTGCTTTTGCCTTTCTCCAACTACTCTTTAGTATTATTATTAACATGTTTTTTGTGCAGGTTTCAAAGTAGTGGGTCCAGGAACAGATAGCAATAGTAGCAATGGATATCATAGTCAATCGTAACATGTGATTAGTGCTCATAACAAAACATAACATGCTTTACCCAACATTCACTTGTCGCACATAGAACCAACACATGATAAGCCCAATCCATCGCTAATAAGATCTCATCAACCATGTAAGCAGTGTAAAAAAGTGGCACAAACATCAAATAAGAGACAAATATTATCTCCAATCTACAAGGGGGTCCCACCTACTGGTATTATTTATCTGTTGTAATAACAGGCTTTAGCAACACTTTACGAGCAAAACTTCGTTGTGATTTTAATCGTCAACAAACTGGCGAATCCACAGGGAAATTTGTTTTCAACAGATTTAGAACTCATAACTCGTGGTTTCGTAAACCAAGAATAACAGATCAAGGAGATATAACCATGAAGATTATGCAACAAGGGGAAGTGAGTGGATTTAATGGAAAAATGACTGGGAATTTAGGAATAACTCATGAAAAGTGTTAAGTATGAGGGGTTTTTCCACTGTATGCATAATCATTCAACCAGAATCTGCTCTTAAATTCAAGGAGAAAAGTTTTTTACTTACTCTTAAAAATCTCAATGGATGAAGAAATGGCAAGAAGAAGTGGGAGATAACCAATTCTTTATAAGACAACAGTGGAAATACATAACAATTTCAAGGGTGCCTTCAGAGGAGACATCACGACAATTGTGTAAGCTTGATTTTGATTGACTAACAATGCTTTGTAGGAGCGTCACTGTGGCAAAATTGATCCAACATCCTATTTTGACCAAATTAACTCAAAAATGACAGGAAACAAAATCATGACAGAAGTAAAATTGAAAAAATCAAAACAACAACAATAAAAGACAAAAATGAAAAATCATCAAAGAAAGTGTTAACACAGCAAGAAGAAGTCAAACTAATGTAAAGCAGAAAAGAGAAGCACAAAATGAAAGCAGAGCTAGGCTACTAGTATACAGAAAATCCAAATAGCATTATAACTTTTCACGTTGTTCCCTCGTAATGTTTCAAACGAGAACTGTTGGTGTTGTAGGAAAACAATTGCTCCTGTAGATCTTTTAGAATGTAAGAGTTAGTATCTAGGAATTTTTTTTTTGAAAGGATCCGGAAATAACACTTGGATCTCTAAGGTAATTATCATCCCTTTAATGTATATGATTAGATCATCAAGGTAGATATGGATGTTGATCAATTCATCAAGAGTTGTGTGTATAGTTTTTTTAAAAGAGATGCTTTCATCAAGTAAGCCATAAAGCTGGCATTTGTAAGACATGGTACCCCAACTAGTGATAAGAATGGTTTTGTAAGAATCTGCCCCTTTTACCTTGATTTTCCTAAAACCCAAAAAATTGTCAAGTAAGGGCCTCAACTGTAACTCTACAACTTGTTACATAACTATTCCCATGTTGAGAGGAGGAAAAGGAGTTCTCATAACAGCGTGACTGAAAGTGCAGAAGTTAATGCAGGTTATAATATGACCAGCGGTCTTCGAAGAAGGTACCCAACTAGAAACCCATTTAGGGTGGACTAAAAAAATAATCCCATCCCTTAAGAAATTTTCCAACTCCCTTTGAAAGGTTACTTTAAATGCAGAGTTAATAGATCTTTGTTCTTGCATAACTGGTTTCATGCTTTCCTTGATGGGAATAGAATTTTGTAAAAGACCATGATCAAAACCATGAAGATCCTTATAAGGCCGAGCATAAACCTTTTGAAATCCACCAATTATCTTGGAAATCTTCATTTCTTCTTTATCATAACATTGGGTACTTATGTTAATGTTCCTTGAAGATTCAAGTGCCCCAATGTTCAAGAAGATGGTTTCACTCACCCTCCTTCGTAACTCCTCGTCTTTCTCAAGAGGATTCAAATCCTTAGGAATCTTATTGTTTTCTATAGATATAATTTCCTCGGGCTTGAGAGGTTCATCTTGAATGAAAGCATAAATTCTCTCATCGTTAGGGAGGGCCTACCAAGATTCTACATTGTCAAGGATATATGGGCAATATAGAGATTGAAAAGAACAATCAGACCTATGAGGCAAGAGTTGTTGATTAGGAGAAGTCGCAAAGGCAGCTAACCGATCATCCATTGAATTCAACTCCCTCTTAACATGAGTGATGTTGAAAGATAAAAGGTTAGAGATAAGCGCCCAAACAGTTTGGGTGTATCGTTCCATCAGCTTGTTGATGGGAGAGCATATCTTACGTATCATTAGTTCACAACAAGCTCAGAATCTCCAAAAACTGAAAGGTGACTACAACCAAGATTACAGGCGTTTTCAATTCCTAATAATAAAGCTTCGAATTCAATGGCATTTTTTGTACAAGCAAACTCTAACCTGTAATTTTTCCTGGAGGGGAAACCAAGATAATGCCAGCCCATTACCTTCATTAGAGCGTGAACCATCAAAGTGCATGTGCCACATATCATCATCTAAATCGATTTGTTCCAAAGGAATATTATCCTCCTCAGCAAAGATGGAATACACTCCTAGGTCCTCTTCGATATAGTTTACACTAGATTGTGGAACACTCTCTATGTAGGGTGAAATCCTTCCCTCTCTAAGGACTATAATGTTCTTACCATTCTGAGGCACGAATAAATGTGTCCCATCGAGCGAGAGGTACCTACCTGTTAAGGCTTTCCAATCTCTTCCTAAGATAATCGAGTAATTGCTCACAGCCATATCAATTACTTGAATGTTGAGGGTTGTCCTTATTTCAGGATGAGCGCATAAAACCAAGGTCACATCCTTAATCTTGCCTATGGTTGTTTGTTGTAGACTATTATAGGAGAGCATGCTTCTCGCATTTTCATTTGTACAAGATAAGCCTAGCTCTTCCATAATAATCTTCGACATCACACTTGGGCCCGAACCGCCATCAATGAGGCGACAATGGGAAATATTATCCATAATATTTACAGAAATATAAAAAGGGGGTTTTTTTAGAGGATATCTAAAGTTATATAAACCTACTTTATTTATAGAATAATCCTCTTCATTTACCTCTTCGGAAAGATTGGCTACAACGGAAGCTTTTCCTTCCATGATTTTTTTCAGACACATCTGTTGTTCAGGGACGGAAACCATGTCTAGAAGGGTTACATCTGCTTTGATGTTGGCCAACTGATTCAAGATACTATATTTGGAAGAGGGGAGAGGGGGAGTAACCCCTTGACTTTCGGGAACTTTAGGAACCTGAACTGTAGTAGTGGGTGAGGATGAGCTCGGGCTAGAAGAACTGTGTGGAGGATCAAATTTTCACTTGGGAGCATAGGCTTTGTTCCTAGTGTTGATGACCATGATGTCTCCTGGATCTAAAAAATCTAGGACAACGATAGTATCTTTTGGTCTCTTACCAAAGATCTTATCTTTGGCACTCTTTTTTACTTCACATGTGGTTTCCTCATGGTGTTCCTGGCAGAAGTTACACCAACTTCGAGGAAAGATAGCTTTAGGCTGAAAATTACTTTCTACTGGACTTCTAAAGGGGGGTACAGAAGAGGATGAAGCTCCAGGGGTGAGAGGGGAGACAGTTCCTTTATTCTCATACGCTATCATACGATTGTTCATGTCTTGTACTAGATGTAAAAGGGAGGACATGTATGTTTGTCTAACTGACTCTCCCAGAGGAAGACCAGTTCTTTCAATCTGATCTTCATACTCTGAAAAAGCATGCAGAGTGGAACTGAGATTATCAATGGCTTTTTCCTCGAGTATATGATGGTAGGGGGAAGGTAATGCATTGTAGTAATGCATGAAAGAGGCTTGGTTCTAGGGGTGGATAAGTTCGGGGATTTGATTGCATAACTTGGTGAAACGCAAGTTGAAAGACTTGATGGTCTCACCATCCTTATAGGTGACGTTATTGTATTCCCTTAACTTCTCATTTGGGCTTTTAGATTACCTGTAAGTGGATCTGAACCAATAGATTAAATCCTCCCAAGTAGATAGAATCTTAGGAGGAAGGTCAAAGAAGTTAGCCACAACCTTTCCTTCCAAGGAATTTACGAATAAGTGCATGCAAGTATCACTGTCATTAGCTCCTATGTTATGACAAGCATTAGAAAATGCCACCAAGTGTTTGTTTGTAGTGACAATGTTATTTCCTGAAAACCTAGGAAAATGCTTTTTAAATTTAGGAAGGGGACGAGTAGCAGGTGTTAGGTTAAGAGGAGATGACACATGCCACGGTGTGGTTGTGGCATCTTATTCGAACTGAAAAAGCCCATACTTTTTAATGATTTTGGTGGTATTTGTGGTAGATTGGACAGGGATATGGTGGCTATATAAGATACCAATCACTGACAATGATGAAGACTGAGAAGAGGGAGCACTTCCAGTGTCACCATAGCCACGACTAGATGCCATCTTGTGGATGATAGATGAGGGAAAGAAAGACAAACTGGATGAATCAGATAAAGTTCTCCTTAGAGAACTTTGTTGGGAAGTTAACACAACGTTCCTTCTTCCTATTTCAGCAATAGGATTCATTCCAGGTGATAAGCCTCTTCTTCTTCTAGAAGCATGAGAGTTTAGGGACATGAAATAAAGGACAAAACTAAAGAAACAAGAAGGTTACTATTTATTTCTAGATTGTCTACGTCTAGCTTCCAATATTTCTTGAGCACTAATATCTCGTTCAATTGCTGCCTAAGAATGATTAAGCTCAGCACGGGTATTGGTAGTGTCTAAAATGGTGTTAAACAGATTCAAAGCAATGTTGGTTTGGTCTTGGAGACCAGGCTCAATATTGGGTTGCCTTGTGATAGTCACAGTCATTAAGAAATAAAACATTCAAAGAATCAATATCAGAAAAATAGATGTATCGATGGAAATAGAGTAGAAACATTAACCAGAGAGATATCGAAGATCTCCCCAGTATGGTGGCCAAATAAATGTTGAGGAAAATATATGAAATTATCTTACTCAATCATTTTCAGATTCTTCTTGGCTAAATCAAAATAGACGAGAATGTCACCCTAGGTTTATAGCCATCAAAAAATAAAATCCTAACTCACAAGTATCAATTACAAGTGCTTAGGCTAGTCTTTTTCACAAATAAAAATTTGCTGGAAAATACATTTTAATACGATTTTTTGAATATAATAGTTGTTGAAAACAAGTGTAAAAGACAGAATTAAGATACCAAGATGATAATCAAGACAAATGAGACATAAAGAAATCTTTTATTTCATTCCAATTCACCAAAGAGTCATTTTCTTTAAAAAATATCATACAGAAATTTCAGACCAAAGTCAAACTTAGACATCCCCGATGGAACATACAAAAGGACCTCTGACAGAAAAATAAAATAAAAATTGAACTCTAAAATTTGGATCAGCTGGCCACAAATTGTTGCCCACTCGACTCTGCACAATAGCATTTGTCAGTCATGAAAACTAATTCACAAACAGACATGTCTACATAGACTATCAAAGATAGATCAACACCTCTGAAAAGCAAGTGTCTGAATGATGTAATTCAGCCTTGAATGTTGTTGTCTACAATAAGACCCTGCTATCATAAAAGAGAATTAGGCTTGTGATAAATTAAGGAATGAATGAAAATTGAACTATCTCAACATAAACTCAAAGAGCAAACCTTAGTATTCTTCTCCTTCTATCCTTATTTGTTTCCTCCCTTTCTTTCTGCCTTTAAGAAAGTTAGAATTTGTTGAGGTAGTTGAACCACCTCATTAGTTAAGTTAACTAAGAACTCAACCAACTTTTAGTTAAGGGGGGGAAAGTAATAAGTCATAATAAGGGCTTTAAATAAATAATAACTAGGTGGGACCCCTTGTAACTCCCATTTAGCTCTTAACAATTATAACATAACTAGTCAATTAAGAAAGAACAACTCTCCTTATGACTCCCATCATTACATGCACATTTGACAATTTATCTCATTTATATTTGACATTGTTTTCAAAAATGCATTACTCATATATCAAAAAATAAAACATGTTGTCCAAAAATTCCTAAAGTCAATTGTCATCAACAATAGATAAAATAATAAAAAAACTCAAAATCCATATTTCCCACTCTGAGATGCAATCTTTCCTTGATTGTTGTTGTCACCCTTTGATTTTTCTAAATTTGTATTTGGTTGTGTTGATCCTTTAGGCCTAATCTCGTTGATCACGTGAGAACAATCATCCCTCAAATGCATCCAGAAAGACACAGATTTATCAGAGCCATTGGAGGGTGAGGAAGGGGCAGCAGTGGATTTTCCTTTGTCAAGGGCAAGGTGGGCCTCATTTTTCAACCTTTTGCTAGCATGAGAGAACTGGACTGGTGAGTGAACAGGTCCATCTTAGACAATGGGTTTAATAGGAGGGGGAGAAGGTAGGGACAAATTGGGCCAGCCACGATGTTGGGAGACTATTGGATGGACAATATCTTTCCATCCGTTGTTTTTGGGAACCTTGGGTTGCAATGAGACATGAGGGGGCATGGGAATACCAGGGGCTTGTGGAGCTTGGAAAGGAAGCCTTTCGGGCCTAGGTTGGACTATTCCTTACCCAATCCAATTAAAAACTCTGGCCTGAAACAACTAGCCTAGCTCTTGTGAGTCGGCATCAAAGTGTATGGAGAACCTTGGCCTTCTTGGGCCTCTGTTCCAATTACCTCTCCCTCGGTTGCCTCTTCCATGGCTACCTCAGCTGAAAAAACTCATTCCTGCATGCATGATGGATTAGAAAATAGTATTTTAAACAACCATACATGATAACTCTTTTAAAAATATGAAATAGATTTTGGCTCAGCAACATATCAGGCTCATGCAATCCAATCCATAAAAATTGTTTAACTGTTGTCAATGAGCAGGGGGTGAACAAAAGGTCCTGGGATATGCAAGGGGCTTGTATTAAGAAAAAAATGATAAAATGAGGGAGGGGGGAACACGGTTATTGCTCAAATACCACAACAATCAACTGTAATGCATTAAAAAAGAACACCATTGTAATCCAACGACTTTAAACTATTTCAATACAGAATTGTTTTTTATTGTAATTAATTTAAGAATAGGGAGTGAAAAATGAATGTGGGAAGGTGAGGGGGTTGTAATTAGTGGAAAGTGAAATAATGGTAGGGAAGGAAATCAATTAATATTCATAAAATTAATTCAGTTATCCATAAAACCATTCTGCAAAAGAAACACACCAACCAAATGACCACTGAGACCCCAAAAAATTATTGTGTATTGTCCAAACAACTCTACATATTTAACTTGCTCATTGTTGTAATCAAATATTTAACATAGTATCATCAAAATAAACAATATGCATTCCACAACATCCTCTAGGGGAGCTCTACTCCTCTCATTTATCCATTAATATTTTGAAACAATTCCCAATTGCATAACCAGTAAAACATTTCCACTTTGTTCAGCATCAAAATCAACCACTGCCCACGAATTATTCCAATCATCAAATGAAAACTCAAATGTTATGCTTGATTTTTCTTTTAATCATTTAAAAATTGAATTGAAATGAAGTTATATTGTCACAGCACCAGTGCCTATCACTATTAAAAATCATGTATTCATTTAACATACATAGTGGACAGTCGACACCACAATTCATATCCAAATTGCAATATCCTGACTTGCCATTTAAACACACAGACAACAATCCCCACTTCACTCACACTATGTTGTGGGATACACAAAATCATTCGACCAAACACAAGTGTATTTATGTGACTATACAAGTCCAATTTTATTTGACTCTAAAAATTCAAAATGTTGGGCTATCCATCCAATACAACGCGGCATCAACAACATGCATGATTTTACAAAACAATCAATCAAATTGCAATAAATCCATGTTAAAAAACCTGTGACCTTCTCCAATGGTGCAATCAATTAATATCAATAACAAACACAGTGGCCAACCATGCCATAAACACCTCGATTGCAATAATCATTTGGCCATTAAAAACACATCGTTACAGTAATCATTGATTCATGTTATAGGAACGCCACTCATACCAATGCATAAAGCACGAAGCATCATTATGCATTAATCAATTAAAAGTATTGTTGGGTTATCAATTAAATAAACACAAGGACAACGATTGTGTATTTGATTTAACAACTCATTCTAATTAACCATGTTGAGCTTATCCACCTAATTATAATAACAATTGCAGTGACTAGATACCAAAACCAACACCACTGTCATATAATCAACAAGGTGAGAAAGTAATCCACTATGTCAACAACACACCACCAATACATAACTACCAGTAGTACACTCGACAGCCATAACAGTCTCCTCTATCAACATTCGAACTTGAGGAAGCAAGGGTTTGCTCTGTGGACCAACACATGGAGGTTAGAGTCGACCCTTCTTGATGGTGAAAACCTCTGAGACCAATGGTGCACACACGGGAAATACCATAATTGACTTCGTGGACAGGGTGACAAATCCGGTGATAGGAGAAGCTATGAACGAGGAACAAGGCTCCATTTGGGCCTTGTAATGATACTTAGCACACATAGGGTATAACCCTCGTGTCTCTCCCAGCCAACCAACTAACAACGTTGATAAGAAGTAGAGCCAATATAACCCACTGTGCGACCAATAGTAGCATGAACAACCCAATTCCCAAGTGAATAATGCGCAGTGACATTAAGCATTTCAAACCCATTAAACCCCATAAAATCCAAAAATAGGTATGGGATACAAATGCATGAAGACAGCCAGTCATTCTAGACCAATGAAACCCTCCAACTAAAACCAGTAAGGATGATAGAGAGTCTATATGTCTGCTAACACTCAGGAAGACCAATAACATTGTGACTCCAAACATTGTTGCAGTAAAAACCAACAACAATTCATTTCAAAAAAGTGCAAACCCATACATCTGAGCCAATATCTATTTCATAACCAAAGTAGACTCATGGATGGAAAAAACAGACATACCTTTAATCAAAAGCACCTTAAAACGCGAGTTGGCCGAGCGGTTCTCCCTCTACTTGAAAGTCAGAGCATAACCAAAGCCAACACAGTTGAACAATACCTGATAAGGGTGGTGGCTAGTGGAAGGAGTAAGGGTGATGTACCATAAATGCACGTCGCCTCCATTCCTAACTCATTAATATCTTAATACATGCCAGCAAGCTTCCCATTAACTCAATTAATTAAGCCATATATCGAAACCATCACCCACTAAAACCAATAGCGCAACCATATCAAACTTATGCCATAACATAAATCACCATTTCATATAACTCAATCAAATCACATAACTATTATCTTATTGCTAGGGCTAACAGCAACCATTTAAATTTCAATGCATGTAGAGTAGTGTATAATATAGTTTAATCCCTTCCCTTTGCATTTATTTACATTGATTTTTCCTTTCTCCAACTTCTCTTTAGTATTATTATTAACATATTTGTTGTGCAGGTTTCAAAATAGCGAGTCTGGGAACAGATAGAAATAGTATCAATGGATAACATAGGAAATTGTAACATGCGATTAGTGCTCAGAACAAAACATAACATGCTTTACCCAACAATCACTTGTCACACATTGAACCCACACATGATAATCCCAATCCATCGCCAATGATATCTCATCAACCATGTAAGCAGTGTTGAACGGTGGCACAAACATCAAATAAGAGACAAATATTATCTCCAATCTACAAGGGGGTCCCACCTACTAGTATTATTTAGCTTTCATAATAATAGGCTTTAGCAACACTTTGCGGGCAAAACTTCATTGTGATTTTAATCGTCAACAAGCCTATTTTATTTATTCAATAGAAGTTATTGTTCATTGGATATATGTTATTGTTCTTTGTATCTATGTGTTATTGTATTTAGTATGTTATTCATTATGTTCCACTCATAAATCTGGATCATGTTCGTGCCCAGTGATAGAGAAACAGGCGAACAAAGGGTAAGGTCACTCTGAGTACACAGACAATTCGTGACCACATTCGTATGACTACAAAAATTTATAGATCTGAAGTAGATATATTAGATCTGAGACTGGGAATTTGTAAACAGCCTCAGAAAAGGCTTACTGATAGATCAAGAACAAAAATTGGGGCTTACAAAAAGCAAGGATATTGGGAAGAAAGCTAAAAAATTGAAGAAGAAAAATTGACTGAATAGTAGTGGCATCCCCAGTGGAGTCGCCAATCTGTTGTAGGATATTTTCACCCTACAAGAGTTACCTCCCTTAGGATCTCCCTGGACCTAAGAAAAAATAGAGATACAAACTTTGGACCTTCCTATATCTAAATCATACACAAAAATAATCTATAAGTGAATGGAATAAAGAGCTTACCCAGTCACCTGACGGTTGTCCCTGCGTGCTCCTTTGTTTTCTGCTTCTCGAATATGTCCTTCACTCTTTTCAATGTGGATCTGTACAGATGAAAATACAAGAAAAATCCTTTCACAAGATCAAATATATCATATGTATATTTATAACAGATCTATTGATACGACATGAACATCTTAATTATTTCGAAAGATAATGGCAATCATGTATAATCAATTAAGAGGGAAAGTCATGTGCATATTCTATTAATCAAATGAAACAAATTACAATTCTAAGCTCTAACCAGGTTCCTTTCCCAAGATCTGTGATTAATTTTCCAACATAAGATTACTTTCTCTTTCCCTTCTTTCCCATGATAGATCCCCTTTATTTATAAGATGTAGAGATAAGATCAAAGGGAAATTTGGATAATATTTCCATGCCTAAGTGGAAGGGATTCGTGAGGTATAACCACGAAGAATCCATGGTTGAATATCATCTCATGAAACCAATTCTAAAAAGGGATTAACATACCCAGTCACACCCTGCATTCTTGTAGGGAGCGACTGGTCACTCCTTGCAAGAGGACGAGTGACTAGCACTTCCTGGTCACGGGCTACAAATGGGTCACCAACGACCATGCAAAAAAGTGTTGTAATCTCAAGGGAAAAGTGGTATGGATCATTGTTTCAGACTAATGACTCCTGTATGATGCCCATCAAGTGATTAGGTGGCAAATAATTGTATAAGACACTAGCCAACTAGGAACAAATCAATGGTGGGTAATTTTATATATAAATACATTAGTTTACACTGAAGAGCCTCGAAACTTTGATTTTCAAAGGTGCCAAATATTTTGCATTATATAGATAGATAAGTGGAAGGAAAAGGAAAATTCCAACTATCAATATATCCACAATAGCTATGGACAAATCAATTTCAACACAATAAAGTAGCACAATGAAAGGAGGATTGTCAATGAGAAGTGTTCCAACATGTGCCAACATATCAGGATTAATTACCAATGAGAAGGAAATCAAATTTGAATTAATCAATTGCCAGTTGGAAGGAAAGAAAATTTGAATTAGTTTAAAAAAATGTCAGTGTGAATGTGACATCCACTATGAAACCTAAGAAGGGATTGAGACTAAAAATCTAACTAAACCGCCAAATGTATCAGAAAACTCAAAACTAACTTCAAGACTAATTCTTCATGTTATTGCCTCATTATTTATATATCGTATAATTTTAAGAAGAAGCAGATACAGATCCAACGCATCTTGCAACTTCCACACTTTGCAAATTAGCAGGACCAAAACTAAATATAATAATTTCAAAAAAATAAATAAGAACTTGTGTGTTGTTTAGGCGACTTGGGTGTTAAGGGGGCGATGCCCAGCATCGCCCCCCTCTCCCATGTGCATGGACTCTATGCATTCCATGCGCATGGGGGAGGGGGGTGATGTCAAGCATCGCCCCCTCAGCACCCAAGGCACCCAAATATCCCACATGTTAAGTATATGAAGCCCCATTCCGAGCCTTACCACTTATTCACTTCTTATCTCCAAGCTTCTTAATTCTTGATCGAAAGGAGCTTCCACTACTGCTATTGTAACATGCACTATCAATTGTTTATAGATCAATTTGATCAATAGTTGTTGCTCTTGTATATTTATCGTGAGCTATTTGGGGGCCTTGGGTGTCGAGGGGGTGATGTCGGGCATCACCCCCTCGGCACCCAAGTCACCCAAACATCACAAAAGTTCCATAATAAATCTCAGACAAAGGAAAACGTAACCCAAAGGAAACCAAAACACTACGACTATTATGTAATGCAATACCTCATTTGCAGTAAATAGTAGCAAAGCCAAGCTCTAGTTGGATCATTTCCACAAAATCGATTAAGATTTGAAAATGTTCCGCATTTGTAGCATTGTATATAAGATTATGAATTATCTCAACACTCCAACTAAGCGGTGTTACCCATGATTTTGGTCATCATGATGATGTATTAATGATGGTGTATTCAGGCTCTTCATAAGAACTTTCTCCTGAGAAAAAGTTATTTTCATCTCTTCCAGAAAACTCATTTTTGAAGACTGTTCGCAGGCTGCTAGTATATTTTCCTGCGAGAATGCATGATTCTCGTAGGCTGCCTTAAGCCAGGGTGCGAGAAGTTCGCATTGTGTTGAACTACTATGGTTTGAACTCTTTCTAAAGCAAGGAAAAAGATGAATTCTTGATGCTTCTAGAAGGGAATCTTCTAGAAGGATGAGATGGCATTCGAATGGTTATCCTAGTACTGGATTCCTTGATATTTTGGGACCATTCTTATCCAAGTGACTAATTCATTCTCTCCTATATATTGAGGGAATTCTCATGGTAAAGGTTAAGCAAAGAAGCAAGATTCATTGGAGAATTGGTGAAAGAAATTGTGTGAAAGATTGAAGCTTGAACAGTAGGCTAGGAGACTCCAGCAAGTTTATCCAAAGGGGTTGATCTTCTTCATGCAAGTGAGCAAGTGTGTGTGTCAGAGCCAAGGGCCATCGAAAGGAAGTTTGTGACATCAAGGCTTAGGTTGTAATCTTTACTTTCCATTAATATAATACAACAATATGTCCCTTTCCCATAAATCTATTTCCATTTTATTGTATAATTCCTTGATCATATACATAGATTGATTGTTGAATAGATTGTGCTTTCTTCACTTTGGTTGGTTTGTGTTGTCTTGGTCTTGGCTGCACGAGAGCACTGGAGTGAAGCGGGAGCAACAAAGACCATAGGAAGTGATAACGAGGTATGTTCTTAGTTCTTGCCTCCTATTTAATTCAATGGTCAAAATCTAGGGAAAGAGTCATGTTCTGTCTTGCTTTGTTCTAGATCTAGGCGGATCTAGGGAGATCGGTTAGTGTCTGCACCTACGGATTTATCCAATAACAAAATTGGCGACTCCACTGGGGAGATTCCCATTTTCTTTGTGGATTTTGATATTTTTCTATGGCCATTTGCTCTGGTTTTACTTTTCTCCTGTTCTATCAGTCTCTGAGTCTTCAGGATATCCTGATAGACCTTCTGGGTCCATAAACCTTTTTAAATTTTGTTTCATTTTTCAAATTTTTGATTATGTTCAGGAATTCTCGCATTGTACTTCATTGCAGCCTGCGAGAATAGGTAGAGTTCGCACTCTGCCTTTAGGTTTCAGTGCGAGGTTCTCGCACCCTGCTCAAGGGTTACCTGCGAGAATCAGTGATTCTCGCACTGTGTAATACTGCCTACCTGCGAACTCATTTTGTCAAAAATTTGGATTTGAGTTTTGGTATTTTCAACTGCCCAGATCAATTTGATTGCCTCTTATGAGTCTTTTAGACCATTGATTGATGTCCTTCTTGTCTTCGTTTGCATGCTTGAACAGTCTTAGGATTTCAAGGCTTTTCTTGTCATTTTTGGCTTGACTTTCGTTTCTTGACTTTTCTTGGCAAAACCATTCTCTCTGACTTCAGACTTTGAGTGTGTTTGATTAGTTAAGAACCAATGATTGGTTGAAAGTTGAGTGCTTGGTATTTATCATTTGCTTTGTTTGAAAAGTCATTTATTCTTGTGCAATTGAGAAGACTACTTTGGTTTGCTCTTTATTTTTGCTTTCATTGAAAGAGTTGATTGGGTTTGTCATTGTTTGTTCATTTGGTTTTTGATTTTCTGTACTCTCATTGTCATAATGTGGGTCCTTTTTGAAAAGTGAACAAAAGTTTTCCTTTCAAAAAATTCTTTTCGTTTTAGAAAACATTGAAAATCAAATTATTGAGATCATTGAAGTATTTGAAAAAGACACAATAGAGCATTGTCATTTGATAAGTGATTGTTTGTATTTGCATTTTAAAGGAAATTTTGCATTGTAGTTCAAGGTTGATCTGGAAAACTTTCTCTCTCTTCCATACATAGGATTCATTGAACGAAAAGTGATATATTTCATTTTCATCCTTGCATTGTTGGGTCAGAGTCATACAACATAAGTTTCATTTCCGTTACCTTTGAGTAAACAACAGCTCTTAATAACACTGTGTAATCATAAAATTTATCTAGTAACTTTTTTCTAGGGCTCTATTACACCAACATTTAGCTAGGCTAGCACTTTGGAGTAGGAAGAGAGATACACTCTCCAAAATCACAAAACACACAATAGCATCTTGTGTTAGGGAGTGTTAAATTCCATTTGCAACATCTTGTTTTGGGAAGCCCTTCTCACACAAGGGTCAAACACTAAGTTGCATTGATATCGACAGAGTTACTCACCCTGCTTTGTTGCTATCAGTGTAGAGATTGCATGTATTACGAGGATCACTCGGAGGTATACCCACAATGATGAGTGGAAGCATTTTGAGTTGATTGCGGGCTAGATACCCTGACCTTGCATGTGGATCGGACTGTCGACTGTTCCCCCAGGCTTTATTGTTGTTGGTGGTGACCTTAGTGGCCTATCTTTCTAGGTTCTTACCCAAGGTGACTTTGGAGGGGAAAGTCTTCACGGTACCTGGAATTGACGTTGACCAAACTCACTCGGGCTCCTTGGACGGTATACCCACGATTATGTGTGGGATCTTGCACCAGGGTGTAAGTTTGTTAAGCAGGTCGTCGGCGTAACTTTTCCACCATAGCCCCGCCCCTTTTCATCTCGTTGTTGCGACGTTGAATTTCATCACCAACTAGTGGCTTCGAAATTAGAAGGTCTTGTTTTCCTGGTGATTGCTTCCTAGATTTTGTTTACTAGCGCGTGTTGTTTGTTTCTCGAAGTTAACCATAGGATTTTCTTCGCCAAGTTTTTCATTCGTTTACAATAGCTCCTCCACGTCGTTCACATAGAATGCAAGGTTTATCTCCAGAGCATCTGGACAGTTCTCAACCCTTGCCTATAGGTACACCTGAGGGCTCTCCTCGGCAAAGTGAAGCCACAGTCGTCACCACACGACAAGTGGAATGAACTGACTCTCTAGAACCTTTCCGAATTACCAATACTCGAGAGGATTTTCGACTTCACCCTGGTTCTGAGCGACCATTTATGCGATTAAATTCTTCCGTAGAATTAGTTGTTACCTCTTCTGGATCACCCGTTGGGCCTTTTCCTGGTGTAGAAGGCCAAGATCTTTTTTGGTCTGCAGGTGATTTCCGAAGGACCCTTTTTGGTCCTGGTTCACCTGTGGTCTCCGAAATCAACCCTCCGGTGTTTTCTGAGATAGAGACTGTACCGTTGACTACCACTTATCACTTTACTGTCCCTGCCAAAATGGCCCATTTCACAAATACTACGGGTGTCCCAACCGGGTTTACTGCAGCTGATATTGCTCCTATAAACACACAACAAACGCCCAATGTCACTCCGACACTACCACCCGGATACCATGCGTTGAATGCTTTGTTGAATGCTTCTATTCCAACACCTCCGCAAACCCCATCCGGTTCTCCAGGTGGTCCTTCTTTTCCTGGGCACCCTATTCCCGATTTTATTCCAACCCTCCCTCAATTTCCTTCTGGCAATCCTAATCCTAGTGGCACTATCCCATCCATTACACCAAACTTGTAGATTCTTGTTGGTGGACAAGGTGGTACGATTCAACTTCCTCTAACCAGACACATTCCAATTACTAGACAACCTTCGATTGGGACACAAATTCCGGTTGGAACTTCGCCTACGATAGGGGGACCAACCCCACCTTTTGGACAAAATATACCTCCCTCTTTGGCCCAGTATTGGAATCAGATGATACAAAATTCTCAAACAATTGGGGGGCAGCAGTTGCCTATCCCTACTATAGGCCAACCATATCCAGGTATACCCAATCCTATTTGGGGTATGAATGCTCAAACTCATGTCCCCGCTCAAGGTTACAATCCCTCGAGCTACTATCCTCTCCAACCACCACCGAATCTACCTGGGTCTTCCCATTATGCGCAGACTGCTTACGGTCCTACTGGTTTTCCGACAGGGCTTCCACCCCAAAGTCACCAGTACCCACAGGTGAATCGACAGTTACCTTTTCTTGTTACTTTGGATTTTCCGGATTTGTCTAGGATTTTAAATGATCCTATTCGTCACTCTCCCCAATGGCCTATTATTCCAGCCAAGCTTCCCTCGAACATTCCTAAATTCGATGGCAAAGTGGGAGAGGACCCAAACAATCACGTTATGACTTTTCACCTATGGTGTTCATCCAACTCATTGATGGATGACTCTATTCGTTTACGTCTTTTTCAACGAACCCTTATCGGTTCTGCTACGAAGTGGTATATCGAATTGCCATGAGGTTTCTTCTCTGATTTCAACACTCTAGCTATGGATTTCCTTACGCATTACCAGTTACCGATCCATTATGACATGGGAATCGAGATTTTGACTTCCTTCAAATAGAACAAAGGCACTCATATATATGATCACATTCATGAGTGGCGAAGGAGACGACGTCTCATTAAACTTGAGCTCCCCGATCAGTTACTGGCAGAATGGTTTACAAAATCATTTGTGAACGAAATCGGTAAGGAGCTTGCCATGGGTAGCATAGTCACGGAAGAGCAGGCTATAAGTCGTGCTCAATATCTTGATCTCGTTTATTCACAAATGGGAACTCTTTATGATTTACTACCTGATTTACTTCATCCTAATGCTTCCAGCACTTCAACTACTCCAGCTGCCTCACATGTGGCTGATGGTGTGATTGGTGCTACTCAAACTCAATCACATTCTATTTCAAGCACAAACCCTAAATCTTCTTCTTCTAATGTTCAAAATGCTTCATCTCCTACCACTCCCACCGGAAAAACTTCTAAGGTAAATGTTGTCCAATCTACCCCAGCCGGTAAAAACAAATCTAAAAAGGGGAGAGGTAAGAATAAGGAGAGAAAAAATAATAATCAAGCAGAGCAAACTAAAACCACTCCTATTGAATATTGGGATAAGCGCAAACCACGATACCCTTGCCTTATCTGTGGTGATGATCATTACACAAAGGATTGTCCACGACATGTCGAGGTCACTAAGTTCCTTCAGGGAGCCCCGAAACCCCCTGCACCGGTTGTCTTGTCCCAACCCTTCCTGTCTCAACAACAGGCTCAGTTGGTCATCCATGACCAACCATCCTCTTCTACTACATCATATGTTTTGATGTGTACTGGTGATTCTAAGCAGAACAATGTTGCACTCATGACTCGAGACAAATATTATTCTACATCTAAGGAGAAGGTTGACGATTTACTTCCTGCTTTGGTACAACCCTCTCCAATGACTCCCCCTACTAACAGTCCTCTTCATCTCGAACGACCGAGCCTCGACACAGTTCTGTGCCCCCCCCTAAGGGTGTCGTACGAAAATCAGCTTTCAATCCTCATGCTCGTGTGGCTCAGAACTACAACATTGTTGAAGATTTGGCCCAAGCACCTTCTGCGATGTCAGCCCTTGAAGTCCTTCAAACTTGTCCTGCACAACAGAAGGCATTGTTGAAAGCTATTGGTGGAATTGACCCAACATATATGAATTTAATAGTCTTTGACTTGGATGATCACATTCCAAGGTTACCCCCTCAACTCGCGTTTCAGATACAAGTTGTTGTCTCTGACAAGAACATTTGTCGAACTGTTATCAATGAGGGTGCCTCGACTTGTGTTATGTCTCTTGCTTGTTGGAAAGCCATTGGCTCTCCTCCTTTGAATGAATCCCAAAACACTCTTAAAGCCTTCAATGGCTCCGGTTTTAAGCCCTATGGTGTTCTTCCTTCATTTCCCATTACACTAGAAGGTAAGATGGTCCAAATTGAAGTGGAAGTCTTTGACGCTCCACTTGATTATAATATTTTGCTTGGTCGCAGCTAGATCAATTCCATGTGCGTTGTTGTGTCGACACTTTTCCATATAGTACGTTTCCCTCATCAAGGAAAGGTTGTTACCGTTGACCAACTCACCTTCTTCAATTCCGATACCCGTACTGGCAACGTACTGTTTAATGCTAAAACCCCTCCGGGTTATGAGAATGTCGGTGTAGGCCTTTTAAAAGACTCCTCGTTAATGGGTACTTTCCCCATTCCACCGCCTGATGTTCCACGCCCGTTCGTTGCTTCTATCAACAGGATTTCCACCGTGCCTCACGAACTTCCTATGTCTTCCGACCCTTGGATAGTCCCTGACCCTGGAGATCATCTTCGTTTCGGCAATGCAATGTCGTTAAGTTCGGTTGAATCCGCCTATCAGGCCATTCAATCGACAACACCTTCTACCCCTTCTCTTGATGAGTTGTCTCCCGATCCTTTTCATGTTATTTTTCCCACTGACAAGATGATCATGTCCGTCATGGAGGACACCCCTGGGGACGATGGGAATCATCATTCCATACTCTTTCTGGAACAACACACTCTTGAGAACTACCAATAGATTTCGACTCCGTCGACCGTTGTTGTCATCTCGACGGTTCCTGTAACTACACACGATGTGTTTGTTGAAGGGAACTTAAGTAATATCTCACCCACGATTCCCATTGACATATCCATCAAACCTAGGATTATCAAAAATGTCCATATTGGAGCTTCGTGTTCTTCCGACGAAATTTTCACCTATTCGTCTATTTTCAAAAAAATTCGTGACATATTTGCCTGGAGCTACGAAGAGATGCTAGGTATCGACCCTGCAATTGTTGTACATGAGATAAAGACATACCCCGGCGCTAAACTCGTCAGGCAACACCTTCATCCAGTTCACCCACATAAAGCGACTGCTATCAAGCTCAAAGTTGAGAAACTTCTGAAAGCCAGCTTTATTTATCCGGTGGCTCTTACAGAATGGGTTTCCAGTCCTGTTCCAATTGACAAGAAAGGAGGCAGTATTCTTGTATGTGTTGATTATAGGGATATTAACAAAGCTTGTCCAAAAGACAACTTTCCAACCCCTTTCGTCGACCAGATTGTCGATGACTATGCCGGAAGTGAAATTTTCTCTCTCATGGATGGTTTCTCTGACTATAATCAAATTAACATTGCTCCTGAGGATCAACATAAGACTGCATTTATTTGTCCTTGGGGTACTTTTGCCTATCAGAAACTCCCTTTTGGTCTTAAGAATGCGTGCGCAACTTTTCAATGCGCTATGTCTTATGCTTTTCATGATATCAAGCACATCGTTCAACCCTATTTGGATGATTTACCCGCTCATTCTATGCGCAGAGTCAATCACCCTACCCACCTCCGAGCCATTTTCGTTCGCTGTCGATTCTATTGTATACGCTTAAATCCTCATAAGTGCATTTTTTGCGTAGAATCTGGCCGTCTTTTAGGTTTTATCGTTTCGTGTCAAGGGATCCGGGTGGATCCTATTAAGGTTGAGGCGATCCTTAATCTCCCTCCTCCTTCTACATTGCGCCAGTTGCAAAGTTTGCAGGGGAAAGCAAACTTTCTTCGTCGTTTTATTCCTAATTACGCCAAGATTACTCGTGGTTTTACGCGACTACTAAAGAAAGATTCAGAGTTCGTCTGGGATACCATTGCCAACAATGATTTTGAAGCTTTGAAGTTGTCCCTAACGTGAGCTCCGCTTCTCTTTCCTCCCGATTACAGTCGCGATTATTTCCTTTATCTTGCTACCTCGGAGTATACTATTGGCATGGTTCTCATCCAAGAGGATGATGCGCACGACAAACATGTTATTTACTACTTGAGTCAAAGTCTCACACCAACTGAAATCAAGTATCAACATGTTGAAAAACTGGCCTTGGCTGTCGTTCAAGCCGTCCAATGCTTCTGGCACTATATCCTCTCACGCAAGACTACGGTGATTTCTCATTGCAACCCTATGCAACATATTTTGACACGTCAATTGCTAGGGGGAAAATACTCCAAATGGATTGTGATACTCCAGGATTTTGACTTGGAATTCGACCGCGCCAAGTCCAAGAAATCCTTAGTTTTTGCTAAGTTGATATGCGATTTTCCTCACTCCGCAACGGAAAATGTAGCAGTAGATTCATTACCCGATGAATCTCTTTTCCTTATTAGCACTGACGATCTTTGGTATGGGGATATCATTATATATCTCCAAACCCAGACTTTCCAACCTGCTTTGTCTAGTACTGAACGACATCACATACGCTATCAATCTTGTCAATAGATTATCCTCGGGGATACTCTTTACCGTCGGGGAATTGACTCTATTTTTCGACGTTGTCTAACGTTCGAAGAAGCCGAGAAAGCTCTGAATGACTGTCATTCTGGAGCATGTGGTGGTCATATGTCTGGGTATGCTACTGCCCAGAAGATCATAAGCGCAGGGTATTTTTTGCCTTCTTTGTTTAATGACTACATTATTGTCATTCAGAAATGCCATGCCTGCCAGACCTATAATCAGAAAATTTGGTCACATCCTGCTCCTCTTCATCCTGTGGTCTCAGTTGGTCCTTTTGCGAAATGGGGCATCGATTTCATGACATGTCACCCTCACTCAGCCGGGGGGCATGGTTACATCATTGTAGTCGTTGATTACTTTACGAAATGGGCCGAGGCGATGCCGACATTCGACAATACTGGAAAGATTGTAGCCTTGTTTCTTTTTAACCACATCATAGATCATTTTGGTGTTCCTCGAGCTATCGTCACTGATCACGGTAGCCACTTTAGGAATTTTATGATGTCTGAACTTATGGAGAAGTTGGGTCTTCGTCAAGATAACTCAACGCCCTATTATCCACAAGCTAACGGCCAGGTCGAAGCAATCAACAAAGTTCTCATAACTATGCTTCGATGGATGATAGGAATTCATAAAACAAGTTGGCACACAATGTTGTTTTTGGCATTGTGGGCGTACCGGACATCCGTTAAGTCCGCTACTGGGTTTACACCTTTTTGGTTAGTCTATGGTGTAGAATCCATTCTTCCTATAGAATGCAAGATACCCTCTCTGAAGCTAGTTGTTGAACTCCTACCCAACACTTTTCCTGAAGAAGAACGTCTATTGTATCTAATGCGATTAGATGAAACTCAACGTGACGCCACTCTAGTAATAGAAGCCCAGAAGAAACGTGTCAAGTTCCAATATGACAAGTATGTCAAACCTTGTGTTTTCTCTAAAGGTGATCTTGTTCTTCTCTATGAACATGATCGATATGTGTTAGGAGCTGGGAAATTCGAATCCATGTGGCGAGGTCCTTATATTATGTTGGAAATATGGCTACAACAGAGATGACGCAGATGATCAAGGCGCATATGATCAAGGTTGTCATTGATGGCAATCGATTGTTTATGAAGAACAGATGCTGAAACATGCTGCAACACAAATGCAAACACAGACGCTGAAAAA
>ML802956.1:165788-181435 GCA_009831015.1 Picea engelmannii
AGTGTATGATTGGTGGCCATGACCCATGTCTATAATGTCATCAGTCTGTGATCTGAGTATGGGAATGCCTACCTCAGAATTGATATATATGATATTCTGCAGATGCTTGGTTGTTCGCAGGTTTCCGATTAGATGTGCTCTTGGTTCCTGACACACACATGCAGCTTACAAAGTCTATCGGTTGTCACTGGTTCCAACCTCATACTTTGGGGGGCATTATGTTACCCATGATTTTGGTCATCATGATGATGTATTAATGATGATGTATTCAGGCTCTTCATAATAACTTTCTCCTGAGAAAAAGTTATTTTCATCTCTTCCAGAAAACTCATTTTTGAAGACTGTTCGTAGGCTGCTAGTATATTTGCCTACGAGAATGCATGATTCTCATAGGATGCCTTAAGCCAGGGTGCAAGAAGTTCACACTGTGTTGAACTACTAGGGTGTGAACTCTTTCTAAAGCAAGGAAAAAGATGAATTCTCAATGCTTCTAGAAGGGAATCTTCTAGAATGATGAGATGGCATTCAAATGGTTATCCTAGTACTGGATTCCTTGATATTTTGGGATCATTCTTATCCAAGTGACCAATTCATTCTCTCCTATATATTAAGGGAATTTTCATGGAAAAGGTTAAGAAAAGAAGCAAGATTCATTGGAGAATTGGTGAAAGAAATTTTGTGAAAGATTGAAGCTTGAACAGCAAGCTAGGAGACTCCAGCAAGTTTATCCAAAGGGGTTGATCTTCTTCATGCAAGTGAGCAAGTGTGTGTGTCGGAGCCAAGGGCCATCGAAAGGAAGTTTGCGACATCAAGGCTCAGGTTGTAATATTTACTTTCCATTAATATAATAAAGCAATATGTCCCTTTCCCATAAAGCTATTTCCACTTTATTGTATAATTCCTTGATCATATACATAGATTGACTATTGAATAGATTGTGCTTTCTTCACTTTGGTTGGTTTGTGTTGTCTTGGTCTTGGCTGCACGAGAGCACTGGAGTGAAGCGGGAGCAACAAAGACCATAGGAAGTGATAATAAGGTATGTTCTTAGTTCTTACCTCCTATTTAATTCAATGGTCAAAATCTAGGGAAAGAGTCATGTTCTGTCTTGCTTTGTTCTAGATCTAGGTGGATCTAGGGAGATCGATTAGTGTCTGCACCTACAAATTTATCCAATAACAAGCGGTTAGTTTCTTATATCCATGGTCTGAGATTCGACAATAGGTAACAATAATACATTGGAAAAATAAGAAGATGACATTCCCATGTTTGTTAAATGGGTGCGACCATCTATCACAAAACCTATGCAACAATTTCTATCATTGTGGATCTCCTAACTAAGGATCAATAACTTTTGTAGGTAAGTAGAAAAAGCCACCAAATTACTACATTGTTGACCATGAGTTCTTGCATTACTTTGGAGAACATGAACATCTTTGGCGTTTAGATAATAGATCATGCTAACTAAAGAAGGAAAAGGATCTAGTTTCTTCTATTCTTCTAAATTCACAGAGGATAGTCTAGTATACATTTCATCAATAACAGAGAAACAATAAGGAGGTTGATGATCATGTAATATGGATCGATTAAAATTAGGTTTCCCATTTCAATGGACTCCTTTTTAGCAAGCATTGCCCATGATATTAAGAACATGTTGGTAGAAAATGCATCAACAATCCTATGATAAAATGTCCACCCAATAATAATACCTCCACAACTAAATTTTATTACCTGAAAAAACAAAAACACCATAAGAATATCGAGTCAAAATAAATTTGAATAAAACTTTGTTGTATTCATACGTAGGGTTTAATAAACTATTTTTTTCTCACTATTGTGTGAGGAGGGAGATGTCAAAAGGCCTAACGTTGAACTAGAATATTGCATTGAAAAAAATCACAAATACTTACTTGTGTAGTGAATACAAAGCTATTTGAAATTATAGGAAGGAGCTTCCCCTCCATGGTTTATACAGAATGTAGAAGTCTAACTGAGCAAGTCCTATGTTCACACTAGACTCAACGAATTCAATTCCTTGGTTATTGCAAAGCAATTTCAACTCCCTAGAGTTGTTGGATAGCATTTCGCCAGCAAAAACATAGTAATAAACCAATGCCTCTGATAGCGAACTTTTCAGATCATGGGTAGCCTCCTCTGCAAAAGAGGATTCTAATATTTTGGTGGGATTCTTATAACATAAGAAAAAATTCACTAAAATAGGAGGAATTGTGCGATCCAAATTGGATAGAGGAAGTCGATGATCTTGCAAAGGATGAGCATTAACTAGAACTTCCTTGCTAACTATTTTTACATTGTAATCATCACCGGAGAGTTCATCCATCTCTAAAACTATCCAAAACACGAGTGCTTCATTCCTTCAGTGGGAGAAAACATAACTCCTTATTTATAGAGTTGGACCCGATATTTTCACTTAATTTTAGCTAGAGGTAAAAACTAATTATTCCATGTCCAAAACACTACAAATGTTCAATTTGGATAATTTTGATGGGAAACTGTGAATATAATGATTGTTTGGGTGCCTTGGGTGCCAAGGGAGTGATACTCGTCATCGCCTCCCTCCTCCATGTGCATGGAATGCATGCAGTCCACATGCATGGGGGACGGGGCTGATGTCAGACATCACCCTGTTATCCACAAATTTGGTCATTGTGATGATGTCATGGTGATGTTATGATGATAGAAAATCAAGCTCTTCACTAAGAATACTTTCATGAGAAAAGTTACAGTTGTCTGCTTCCAAAAATCACACTTTAAAGATAGTTCGCAGGCTACCTATATACTTGCCTGCGAGAATGCTTCTTTCTCGCAGGCTGCATTAAGCTGGGGTGTGAACTTCTCGCATTGTACTCATGGCTAGGGTGCGAACATGTTCTTAAAGGGGAAAAAGATAAAAATCTCGAACCTTCTAGAAGGGAATCTTCTATAAGGGTGAGTTGGCTTTCAAATGGTTGTTCAGGTGCTGGCATTCCAGATATCTTGGGATCATTCCCTATCCAAGTAACTAATCTATCTTCTCCTATATATTGAGGAGATTGCTCATGGAAAGGGTTAATAAGAAGTGAAGCAAGCTAGCAAAAGAGTGATTGGAGAATTAGTGCAAGACTGTATGGAGGACTGATGCTACAGCAGCAAGAGACAACAACAAGGTCATTATATGTGGTTGATTTTCTTCATGCATGAGCAAGTGTGTGTGTCAGAGCTAGGAGCCATCGAAAGGAGACCTACGACATCAAGGCTCAGGTTGTAAGTTTCACTTTCAATTAATTCAATACAGTAATATGTCCCTTTCCCATAAAGATGATGTCACTTTATTACATAATTCCTTGATCATATGTATAGACTAGTTATTGAATATATCAATCTGCCTTTACTTCGATTGGTTCGTTATGTTGTGATTTGAACGGGACGAGAGCATCGGAGCAAAGCTTGGAACAACAGAGATATAAGGAAAGCGTTCATAAGGTATGTCCACAATCCTTACCTCTTAGTTCATTTAATAGGCTAGATCTAGGGAAAGTGTATTATTTTGTCCTGTTTTGTTCTAGATCCAGGTGGATCTAGGGAGACCGGTTTGTGTCCGCACTCACGGATTTATCCTGAAACACACCCCCTCAACACACAAGTCACCCAAACAACCTATGAGAAAGATATGGGAAAAACACTTGTTGAGTGAATTAATTTATAACCAATCGATAGCGCATGTTACAATAACAGCAGTGGGAGCTCATTTCAATCAAGAAGTAAGAATTTGGAAGATAACAAGTGAAGTGTTGGAATACTGAGAGTGGGGGTGAATCAGTATGAGCAATTTATACCATTTTTAACCATAATATATAAACACCAACTTTATCAACATTATTTATAAATTCATCATCATTGTATCATCTAGGATTTCATTCAATATATCATGAGGATATAATCATAAGCAACATCACATCAAATACATAGTACACCAATATTTACATGGAAACCCAAATGGGAGAAAACAACGAAATTATTTCTAATATATATCAAGAATTCATTCATAGGAAGCACCAACTTCCAAATTCTCCAGCTACAACTGGAAGGAGGATACAACCCCCCATTCTCAAGCTTTAACCTGAAGGAAGCTACAACTCGCTTAGTTTTCTAGCACCAATCAAAAGGAGACTACAACCCCCTTTCCTTGCCTTGTCCTGCCACCCTGAAATATAAGTGTAGACCAACTATCACTACCACAATCACTGCCATTGTCACTTCCTCTGTCACACCAACCTGTCACATGTCACTATATCCAACCTATCACATCAACTTGTCCAATTTTTCATTGTCACCGATACTCAACCAGATCCTCTCACATGTATCATATATCAAGAACACCTCTCAACTAAATGTCCAACATCACCAACACATATCTCTACCAAGCATGTACCAAACCATCAACCTATAGCACAACAAGTGCATCAACCATGAACCAACACCTATATCAAATAGTGAATCAACCATGCACCACAACTGTACCAAATTGTGCATCAACCATGCACCATAACTTGTACCATATGCCTCAACCATCAACCATGTACATCAATACCATACCAAGTATCAATATTGTACCATACCAAGTATCAACCATGTACATCAACAATGTACATCAACATCATACTATGTACCAATCTTGTACCATACCATGTGCCAACCATGCACATCAACCATAACAAGTTTCTCAACCATATACCATATCATGCCATACATTATATAGCAATATAACCAAGATATGAACCAACAATATACCTTATCATATATACCTCAACCAACATGTACCATGCATCCAATATGTTCCTTAAGTCATATACCAAAGCTTGCAAACACATACCTCAAGCATGCTCTTGAATATCACCAAGATGCAACCTCATACATGTACTACGATTCTCATCAACCTATCAGATCTCATCACATAGATATCATACCCACTATCACAAGTGTATAGCTCAAACCATCTACCTATCATCACAAATATATATCTATAAGCATGTGTCATACATGTACTAACATCCATAAACCAAGTATAATGAGCTATCACATCAACCATGTATCAAACTCTCACTTTTATGCAGCCTCAACTTGTACTAATATCTTCAACAATACATCTCAACCAAACTGCCTCAAACATGTACCATATGACACAATATATGCCTCAATAAAATACCCAAGAATGTGTGCCAAGTACAAACAACAAGTGCACCAGTAGTGTGTCTCTGTAGATCTACCTCATAAAAATGTACCATACAGTCAATAGTACCTCAAGGGCATATACTCAACCTCACATGACCATACCTCAAGCAATCACTAAGATTCAACTTCAAATAACCATATACATACCTTTTACTTCTATAGATGATTTTGTTGTACCTTAACACTGTCACACATGCTTGTAGACTCTCTTCATATTTTTCATCCTGATACAAACCTCATCCTCCAGATATGGTTTTTCCTCGTGAGACAAAGCCTATTGTCTAGCGAGGCCTCACGTGATGAACCTTAGACAAACCGCGGGGGTGCCTAGCAGAACATTAGTAGTCTGACCCGTGGAGATTAGCTGAATTAATTTTTTTCACAATACCCTCGCTATTCTTTGTAATCACGAAAATTTGTTGATGCTCTTCCTACGTTGCCTCGGATTTGTGCTACCTCATATTTCTCAATAAAATACCTTCCAAAAAACTTTCAAAAGATAGATATTCAATGTGTTCAATAGGTTATAATGGGAGTCTCTTGATATATTATTTATACGTCCCAAGTGCCTTCCTTTAGGGGCTATCTTGTAACTATTTTACTCCTTTTCCTTCTTCTAGGGCCAACCCACATTCTTGTTTCAACTACTTTACCCATAATTAGTAAACTCATAATTTCTTTGTTACAACTACTTTACCCATAAATTACTTCTTGTTGCAACCACTTTGACTAGCAAACTTCTTGATGAATTTCTATAGGATTCTACAAAAATTGACTTCTTGTTGACCTTCTAGGGGTTTCTAGAATATTCTCGAGGGTCCTATAACTTCACAAAGACATATCTCCTCAACTGTGAGGATACACATGGAATACCACCTATCACCAAAAATGACATGACGAGTATTATCCATCTGCATGTATACTGACCTTCATGATTTTATTCCTCGATCAATTGTGGGTTCCATGACCATACCTTAGGGGATACCGGAAGTTTCTACTGGACTTGCTTCAAGGGTTGGCGTCAATGAAAACCAACCCAATATTTCAACAATCTCCCCCTTTGGCATTGATGGAAATGTTGATGCAATGTTGATGGCATGGAAACATTGATGCCCATGCTCCCGCTGTAATCATTCCTCTATTATTTCTCTCCATATGCCTATGATTACCCCTTTGACATCAATGGCAAAGGATAACTTCCCTTTGGGGCTGCTCCCCCTGTTTGAATTATCCTTTGGGTTTCTCCCCCTATCTGCCAGCTTCAAATATGTTTGTTATCATTTTTCTCTTCATGGTGCTTCCTCGTGTAAATCCATGACATATATGAAAATCATTAAAAAGATATTGTCTTCAAATCTTATATCTTTGCACTCCCCCTGTCATGTTGTGCTTGATGTTGAGTAATTCACTATGGGGCATAAACTACTGCAATTTTTTGTCGAATATACTCAAAGGTATCCCTCAGAATAGGTTTGGTGAATATATATGCAATCTTCTCTTTTGTCCCAATATACTCTACCCTGATGTTCTTCTCTGCAACTTATTCCCGTAGAAAGTGAAATTTAATCGGAATGTATTTCATCTTGGAGTGCATCACTGGATTCTTTGAAATACTTATAGTGTTGGTGTTATCACAAAATATCGGAATGGGATCATCATATTCAACCTGTATATCCTTCAAAGTTTGTTTCATTCATAGAACCTAAGTACAACATCATGTTGCGGAAATAAACTCTGCTTATGTTGTATACAAATATATTGATGATTGTTTCTTGCTCAACCATGATATCAAGCACTCACCCAAGTAGAATTCTTCTCCACTTGTATTTCTTTTATCATCAATGCAACATGCCCAATCTGCATATGTGTAGGCAACAAGAGATAGGTCATTCCCTCTTGGATACCATAATCCAACTTCTTATGTACCTTTGAGATATTTGAATATCCTCTTCATTGTCATAACATGTGACTTCTTTGTTGTTGCTTGAAACCTTGCAACCTGTCCAACTTCATGCATCACATCTGGTCTAGAAATTGTCACATAGAGTAAGTTTCTAATCATCGATCTGTACATTCTCTAGTTTGCATCCTTAGAATCATCATCCTTACTTAACTTGCAACTGGTCTGCATAGGAGTATTGATTGGTTTTACATCTTCCATTCCATATATTTTTAGCATTTCTCTGATATACTTGGTCTAAGAGATGAAGATACCTTTGTTGTTGTGAAATATATGTAGTCCCAAAATGAAGGTTACCTCGCCAAGAAAGGACATCTCAAACTCATTCTGCATGTCTTAGGAAAAACTCAGACTCATCATGTCATCATCACTTTCGAAGATAATGGCATCTACATAAACTTCAATGATCAATATATTATATCGATCCATTTTTATGTAGAGATTTTTTTCTTTGTTGCCCTTCATGAATCCTTGCTACTATAGATACATGTACAATCTTCAATACCATGCTCTAGGGGAATGCTTGAGTCCATATAATGTTTTCTTCAACTTGAAAACATAATATTCCTTTTTTAATAACATAAACCCTTCAGGTTGTTTGATGTAGACTTCTTCTTCTAACTCTCCATTTAGAAAGGTTGACTTTACATCCATCTGATAGACCTTGATTCTCTTTGAACATGCATATGTTAATATCAATCTAATTGTTTCCATCTTGGAAACTAGGGCAAAGGTCTCTTCAAAATTTATACCCTAAACTTGAGTGTATTTTTTTCATACTATTCTTGCCTTTTTCATGGTAACATGTCCATCCTCGTTTAGTTTGTTCCTGAAGACCCATTTTTTACCAATCGTGTTCTTATTATTCGGTCTTGGAACAAGTTCCCAAGTGTCATTCTTATCTATCTGGTCCAGTTCTTCATCCATAGTTTTGATCCAGTATTCATCCTTGTTGGCTTCTTCAAAATTGTTTGGCTCAATTGTGGATAACATTGCTAGGTGTTTTTGTTTTGGTGAACGTATTCTTCTTCAGGTTTCAATTCCTGCATCTTTATTCCCAATGATTTGTTCTAGTGGATGATTTTTATGCACTCATCTTCTAGGTGTCTTTGGAGGTACCTGAAGATATTTTTTTTCATCTTCCTCTTTCTTTGCTTATGATTTCTCTTGTTCTTCTTCCTCTTCTGCTTCTTCTTGCTTCAAATCCCCTTCGTGATCCTCTTTCACTAAATCTTTACTTTCTTCTTTTATCTTTCGTCCATTTTTCTCATCAATTGTCACATTGATGCTTTCCAATATTTTATTCAGTATTAGATTGAAGCATTTATATGTTTTTATTTTGCTGGAGTACCCAACCAATATGCCTTTATCAACTTGAGAGTCAAATTTTCCAATCCTGCCATCTTCTCTTTTGATATAAAATTTGCTTCTGAACACTCTGAAATGATTCACATTTTTTGGTATTCCTTTCCATAGCTTGTAGGGAGTTTTATCATTGTTATTTTTAAGTCTTCCTATGTTCTGTATGTGAACTAATGTATGCACTGGTTGTACCCAAAAGATGTCCTGCAACTTGGAATCTTTCAACATAGTTTTGGCCATTTACTATGTTGTTTTGTTTTTCCTTTCGACAACTCCATTTTTCTTAGGTGTCCTAGTTGTTGATAATTGTCTCTTTATCCCTTTCTCACAATAGAAGTCCATAAATTCCTTTGATGTAAACTCTCATCCATTGTCTGATCTCAAACACTTGATTTTCAACTCTGTCTCAGTTTCAACCAACTCTTTGTATATCTTGAAGTGTTCAAATGCCTCTAACTTCTTCTGGAGAAACTAAACTACAGTCCTTCTTGTGTAGTCATCAACTAGTAGCATAAATTAAAGTTCACCATTCAATCCCTTCATTCTTGTTGGTCCAATTCGATCAGTATGTACAATATATAGCAATTTTTTTGTGGATTACTCTTTTGATTTGAACTTGGTCCTGGTTTGTTTTCCCTGTAGACAATCCTTGCATAGAGTATTTGTTGGCTTTGAGGTCTTGGGAATTTCTCTTACTACTTCCTTTCTATTGATTTTGACAATATTTTCAAAATTTATGTGATCCATTATTTTGTGTGAGAGCCAACTTTCATCATCATTTCCTAGGATACATCTTTCTTTTCCAATTTCATTTAGTACATAGATGTTGCTTGGAGTTCTTATAGTTGTAGCCACCAACTTTCTTGATCCTACTTTCCTTATCTCACATTTCTCTGAGTCAAACATAAGTATGTTTCCTTGATCACACATTTGTCTTACACTTGATATATTGTGCTTCATGTCTTCGACTAGTAGAACATTTTCTTCCCTGACATCCTTACTTCCAAGCTTAACTATGCCTCTTCCTATAATTATGGCTGAGTTTTCATTCCCAAATGAAACTGATCCATCTCTTTCCTTCTTCAATGTTAGAAACATGTCCTTATCATTTTTTATATGCTTTGAGCATCCATTTTCAACATACCATCCATGTTTCTTCTATTGAGCTTGTAGGGAAAGCATGCATTCTTCAGTGTTGAATTGATCATTCTTTCTTATCCATATCCTTTGTGGTTCTTGTCTATGAATATTGACATTTTGTTGTGATTCTTTAGGAGGAATAGTCAATCTACAATCTTTGGCCATGTGTCCAAAGTTTTTGCACTTGTATCATTCTACTTCGGCACTCAAGGATTCAAATTTGTTGTAGATTCTACTTTGTGCTTCATGAGGCCTTCTTAGATAACCATTTCTTATGTAGCCTTCATAGTTGCTTTTGTTATTGGTGTTGGCTCTACAATTCATAGCTTTGTGCCCAAAATTATTACATGAATAACATAAACCAAGAAATATAGTTTGATACATGGCGGTGGACGATCTTATGAATGGCGCTGCTCTTCTGAATCCTCCTTCTTCTCAGGGTCTTTCTAATGGTGGTTGATGTTTATTCTAAATTATGAATCTTCTGGGTGGTGCAGTGTCTCTGTAATATTTGTCTTAGATATTCTTCATTCTTACGAGAGCCTCTGATTGTTTCTGTGTAACTTCTTTGTTATGTTGTCTTGGAGCTTGAGCCTTTCTCTGTATGGTTATATGCTAGTCTGGATTTGTCATAGTGTGGCCTTTGACTGGTAATGATCTCATACAATATTTGGGTGTTTTTCTACTGCATGTCCTTCTTATGAATATCTTTTCTAAGATTGACTATTTATTCTTCCAAGCCTTCGATCATCTTTTCCTTTTCATCTCACTGACTTTTGAGTGCTTCTTTAAGTATTTTTTTTTCTTCTACTTGGAATTTTAACTTCGCGATCATCTTCTTGAATTATTCGGAGTTGGAATTCTAAGATCCTTATTTCCCTTTTAGTTCTTCCTTGAGTGACTTGATTTTATTTCTTTCAATCCTCAACTCTTCTAGGGGACTATTTAATTATGCTCTGAGATCCACTTCTCCTTCTTCTTTAGAATCTTCTTCGAAATATTCTACTACCATGAAAAGTACTATTTCTATATCATTGTCATTATCTTCATTCTCATCTAATGATGAACTGTCTTCCTTGGTGCAGAAAATTTTCTTGAAAAAATTCTTTGTGTTTCTTCTACCCTTTTGATTTTTCATTTTCCCTTTAGGGTCTTCTTCTTCATCACTTTCCTTATTCTTATGAGGACATTTAGAAGAAAAATGAACAATACCACCACAATAAAAAAAAACCAATGGAATCATACCTTTGTATTTGTCGAATCCTCTTTTCAACTTTCTAACGGAGTTTTCCATTTCTTCATCTTCCTCTGAATCATCGTTGCAGCTACAATCTGACTTTGGATTTTTCTTGTTTTTCTTCTTTGTTTTCTTAGATTCCTTGAATGATGATTCCTTCGTAACTATATTATCTTTCTCTATCCTCATCTCATAAGCAGTGAGTATTCCATGTAGCTCATCCATGCTTAATGTAGCTAAATCTTCTCTTTATTCCAGGGCTGAAATCTTCAGGTCATATCTCATAGGTAGAGACCTAAGCACCTTTTAAACAATGATTGGTTCCTTAATTTCTTCTCCCAAACCTTTAATGGAATTGACTATCTCATCAACTCGTAGAAATTAGGTGGCGATATTTTCATCTTCCTTCATATTCAATTGTTCGAATTTGGCTCTAAAGGATTAAAGTTTGGCTCCCTTGACTTTGGCATCACATTCATAGATATTCTTAAGTTTGTCCCACACTTCCTTTCCGAAATCACAATGTATAACTTTGACATATAATGATTCAGTTAGACCATTCAGAATAACATTTTTAGCCTGTGAATCATTATATTCAAGTTTCTTTCCATCTGTATTTGTTAGGGGAGTGGTTGGTGCTTTCTATCCATCTACTATTACTCGCCAGACATCAAACCCTTATGCATGAAGATATGTTTTCATAATTTTGCTCCATAAGGCATAGTTCTGGTCATCAAACAGCGGTACTCCAATCTTAGTTTATTCCATGATCTCCTTCTAGTGGTTAGACTTTCTCTTGAAGGATCTACTCTGATACCAATTGTTCAAATACTAGGGGGTTGAATCAGTATGAGCACGTTATACCACTTTTAACCACAATATATAAACATCAAATTTATCAACATTATTCAACAGTTTATCATCAATGTATCATCTATGATTGCATTCAATATATCATGAGCATATAATCGTAAGCAGAATCACATCAACAACATCACATCAAATACACAGTACACAGTATTTACATGGAAACCCAAATGGGAGAAAGCCACAGTATGTTTTCTTATATATATCAAGAATTCAGTCATAGGAAGCACCAACTTACAAATTCTCCAGCTACAGCTGGAATAAGGCTACAACCCCCTATTCTTAGGCTCCAACCTGAAGGAAGCTACAACTCCCTTAGTTTTCCAACACCAACCAGAAAGAGGCTACAACCCCCTTTCCTTTCCCCATCCTCCCACCCTAAAATATAAGTGTAGACCAACTGTCACTACCACAATTATTGTCATTGTCACTACCTCTGTCACATCAACCTGTCATTGTATCCAACCTGTCACATCAACTTGTTCAATTTGTCACTGTCGCTAATACTCAACCAGATCCTCTCACATGGATCATATACCAAGGACACCTCTCAACTAGATGTCCGACACCACCAACACATGCCTCTACCAAGAATGTATCAAACCATAAACCTATAGAAAAACAAGTGCATCAACCATGCACCATAGTTGTACCAAACTATGCATCAACCATGCACCATAGTTGTACCAAACTGTGCATCAACCATGCACCATAACCTATACCATATTCCTCAACCATCAACCATGTATATCAACACCATACCAAGTATCAATCATGTACCATACCAAGTATCAACCATGTACATCAGCATCATACTATGTACCAATCTTGTACCATACCATGTGCCAACCATGCACATCAACCATAACAAGTGTCTCAACCATATACCATATCATGTCATACACCATATATTAATATAACCAAGATATGAACCAGCAATATACCTTATCAAATATACCTCAACTAACATGTACCATACATCCAAGATATGCCTTAAGGCATATACCAAATCTCACAAACACATACCTCAAGCATGCTCCTCAATATCACCAAGATGCAACCTCATACATGTACTATTGATCTCATCAACCAATCAGATCTCATCACATAGATATCATACCCACTATCACAAGTGTATATCTCAAACCATGTACCTATCATCACAAACATATCTCTCTAATCATGTGCCATCCATGTACTAACATCCATAAACCAATTATAATGAGTTATCACATCAACCATGTATCAAACCCTCATTGTTATATAGGATCAACTTGTACCAATATATTCAACAATACATCTCAACCAAACTGCCTCAAACATGTACCATATGATAGAAGATATCCCTCAACAAAATACCCAAGAATGTGTGCTAAGTACAAACAACAAGTGCACCAGTAGTGTGCCTCTGCAGATCTACCTCATACAACATGTACCATACAATCAATAGTACCTCAAGGGAATATACTCAACCTCACATGATCATACCTCAAGCAATCACCAAGATCCAACTTCAAATAACCATATAAACATACATTTTACTTATGTAGATGATTATGTTGTACCTTAACACTGTCACACATGATTGTAGACTCTTCTCAGCTTCTACAGCCTTATATAAACCTCATCCTCCAGATCTGGTTTTGCCTTGCGAGATGAAGCTTGTTGTCTAGAGGGACCTCACGTGACGAGCCTTAGACAACCCGTGGGGGTGTCTCGCAGGACATTAGTAGTTTGACCCACGAAGATCAACTAAATTATGGCTTTTCACAAAACCCTCACTCTTCTCTGTAATCATGAAACTTTGTCGTTGATCTTCCTCCACTGCTTCAAATTTGCGCTACCTCAGATTTGTCAATAAAATCCCTGCAAAAAACCTTTCATAAGATAGATATTCAATACGTTCAATAGGTGATAATGGGAGTCTCTTGATATCTTATTTATACTTCCCAAGTGCCTTCCTTTAGGGGCTATCTTGTAACTATGTTTTCCCTGTTCCTTCTTCTAGGGCCAACCCACATTCTTGTTGCAACTACTTTATCCATAATTAGTAAACTCATAATTTATTTGTTACAACTACTTTACCCACAATTAAATTCTTGTTGCAACCACTTTGACTAGCAAACTTCTTGATGACTTTCTAGAGGCTTCTAGAAAAATTGACTTATTCTTGACCTTTTAGGGGTTTCTAGAATATTCTTGAGGGTCCTCCAACTTCACAAAGCCATATCTCCTTAATCGTGAGGATCCACGTGGTGTACCACCTATCACCTGAAACGACATGACAAGTATTATCCATCTATGAGTTTCTTACATCCATGTATATTGACCTTCATGACTTTATTCCTCGATCAATTGTGGGTTCCATGACAATACCTTCAAGGCTACCGGAAGTTGCTACCGGACTTTCTTCAAGGGTTGACATCAATGACAACCAACCCAATATCTCAACATGAAGTAAGTGGTCAATCTCAGAACATGGCTTCATATACTTAATATGCAGGTTGTTTGGGAACCTTGGGTGCTAAGGGGGAAATGCCCAGCATTGCCCCCCTCCCCCATGTGCGTGGAATGCATGTAGTCCATGCGCATGGGGGAGGGGAGTGATGTCGAGCATCACCTCCTCGACACCCAAACAAGACGTGCGACATCCCCCCCTTGTAACCCAAGGCACCCAAACAACAAGTTTGCAATATATTTAGGCATCGTGGATGTTGAGGGGGCGATTCCCTACATCGCCCCCCTCACCCATGCGCATGGGATGCATGAAGTCAACACGCATGGGGGAGGGGAGAGATGTTGGGCATCACCCCCTCGGCACCCAAGTCCCCCAAACAACAGACAAGTTCTTATTTATTTATTTTGAAATTATTAGATTCAATTTTGGTCCTGTTAATTTGCAGAGTGTGGCAGCTGCAACTTACATTGGATTTGTATCTATTGCTGCTTGAAATTATACGTTATATAAATAACGAGGAAATAACATGAAGAATTAGTCTTGAAGTTAGTTTTGATTTTTCTGATACATTTGGTGGTTTAGTTAGATTTGTATTCTAAATCCCTTCTTAGGTTTCATAGTAGAGGTCACAGTCACACTAACATTTTTTTAAAATTAATTCAAACGTGTTTTCCTTCCCACTACCAATTGATTAATTCAAAATTGCTTTCCTTCTCACTGGTAATTAATTTGGATATGTTGGCACACTACTCATTGACAATCCTCCTTTTGTTGCACTACTTTATTGTGTCGAAAATGATTTGTCCATAATTATTGTGGAGACATTGATAGTTGGCATTTTCCTTGGCCTTCCACTTATCTATCTAGCTAATGCAAGATCTTTGGAACCTTTATCAATCGAATTTTCTAGGCTCTTCAGTGTAAACTAATGTATTTATATATATAATTACCTGTTGGGTCGCCAAAGTACCATCTTTTTACCAACCTTTCACTTAACTTTCAAGTCACTTTCACTTCACTTTTAACCATATTTCCCTTTCCCACACCCTTACATTAAACCATTTTCATGATTACATGGGTTTTAGACATATTATTTTCCAATGCATCTATTTTAGTGTTTTTGAGTGAATTTATGATTAAACATTGGAAAAATGACATGTTTACACTTATATATGAAAGTGGGATGAGTTTCATGTTGTTTATAGGTGTATTTGAAGACTCCAATCAAGTCAAACTTGACCATCAAGTCTCAAATTCGAATTTCCTCTTCAACCCCTTGAAGATTTGATGAAGATTTGGAGATCTACTCAAGTATCTTGGATGGAGATTAATCATGAAAGAAATATTTGTGAGAGGATTTGTAGAGATATCACTTGATATGTGTGAGCACA
>ML802957.1:0-11955 GCA_009831015.1 Picea engelmannii
ACCAACATATTCTATATTCATTCATAGTGATACATTGTTTACAATACAATATACATATAGGAGCCAATGACATCCAAAATCCTAACCCAATGACCTGGATTAGTCAACAACCCTAATTCCTTAACCGGAAATAGAAAACCATTGGCAAAAACCATGTGCCGAAAAACCACCCAATAAGGGACACGTAATGAGGCAAAAATGTGACACGTTTTTAAATATGAAATATACATACTAATGTTTGTAGCGTGCATTTCATGCACCCTTATATTGAGTTCGTCAACCACTTTATTCTCTTTTCTCTTAATGTCTTGACGGAAAAATGATATTCACTAAAAAATTCCATCCATCTAGTTTGTCTGACATTCAATCTCGGTTGTCTAAACAAATATTTCAGACCACTATGGTTTGTCCTCAACTCAATTTTTTTTCCCATGAGATAATACCTCCAGATTTCAGCGTATGAACAATGGTTACAAGTTCCAAATCATGGGTAGCATAATTTCTCTCATGCTCCTTAAGCTTTCTTGACTCACAAAAAATCAGATGACCATTTTAGGTAAGGACTCCAGCAAGTCCTTATTTACATGCATCGGTCACAACAAAATCCTCATCTAGATCTGCAATATTTTATATAGGTGCATTGGTTAACAATTCCTTACAGTGTTGAAAACTCTCTTCATACTTGGTAGTACATTCAAATTTTATTCCTTTCTTTCGTAAGGAAGTGATCATGTGTGAAATCTTGGAAAAACATGCAATGAATCTCTTGTAATAACTGGCTAGACCCATGAATGATCTACCTCTAAAATATTTTTTAGTGTTGGCCAAATTTTGATTGCTTCAATCTTTTCGGGATCCACTACTATGCCATCCTCTGAGACAATGTGGCCCAAATAGTGGATATGCTTTGATAATAATTTCACTTGCTCAACTTGGAATACAATTGGTGTTATCATAACACTTGTAGCACCATCATCATATGTTTCTCATGCTTCTCCTCCATCTTGGAGTAGATAAGAATATCATGCAAGAAGTTAATAACAAATTTGTCTAGGTAATCTATGAACACTCCATGCATTAGCAATATACAATTCATTGGCACATTTGTCAACCCAAATGACACTACTTCAAAATCGTAATGGCCATACCTTGTCTGAAAGGTTGTCTTTCTAGTATCTTCTTCTTAGATTCTCATCCGGTGATAACCTGATCCTAAGTCAATATTGGAAAATGTATTTTCTCCTTTCATCTGAAAAAAATATCATCAATCCTTGACAAAGGGTACTTGTTCTTTACTGTAAATTTATTCAAATTTCTGAAGTCAATACATAACCTTGGTGTTCCATATTTTTTCTTCACAAAAATCTTTGGGGAACCCTAAGGAGAAACACTTGGGTGTATGTACCCATTCTTCAATAACTCTTCTAGCTTCAATTGCAACTCTTTCAGCTTTGGTGTTCTCATTTGGTAGGGAGTCTTGGACACTGGGGCAACTCCAGACACCAAATCAATAGAGAACGCAATATCTCACTTGGGTGGCTATCCTAGCTTTTCCCCAAACACATCTTCATGCTCCTTCAAAAATGAATAATATTCAATATTTGGCTCCTTATCCTTGCCCGAATATTCTGTATGAGATGCATATATTTGGCACCCATTTCTAAAACTTCTTTTCAACTGCAATGCTAAAATCTCTTTGATAAATATAGGCCTTGGAATACCTAGAATTGTCCTTTAATTCCATTCCTCGTAAAGACATGTGAGTGCCTTTTTGTAACAATCTAGGATAGCACGATGCTTGTCCATCCAATACATACCAATCAAACAATCATACGATCCAAGTGGTACAATGTTCAAATATGCCTTAGTGCTAACTCCATTCATGTTCACTAGGAAATCCTTAACCAACTCATTGATTATTATCTTGGTTCTAGTGGCTAGTTGAACCAACCAAGACTTCTCATGCTTACATATCTTCAATTTAAATCTGTCAACTATATTAGGATCTATATAGTTATGACTAGATCCATAATCAATCAAAATAGCTATAGGTTGATTATCAATATTACCTTCCACCTCAATCATGTGGGATTGATATGATGCATGTTTATTGTCTAAGGCTGTATAATTCCTTGACAGACTCCTACCCATGTCTTCCACTACATCAACTTTTCAAATATTATGCACAGTCCTCATCCTACCTCCTTTATGAGGAAAATATTTATACATGTGGTCCCCTTCACATCCCCAACACTTTATGGGTTGTTTCCTTGGCCTATATCCCAAGGAATATATTATATTGGTATCATGTTGTGCTTGATGTCCTTACCTTTATGACAATGAATTGTTCTTAAAGACAGATTCCTTGAATCCTTTCTTCCTCATATCCATCTTTTCTTTCTTTTAGTCATCCTAATGATTTTGAAAAACCGGCCTTGCGTTGCTCTACTCATACAAAAACTTCAACATCAAAACTTCCTTCCCTCTCATTTAAATATATAAATGAAAACAAAAAGATATCAAACCTTAAGGATAGTTGAACTTTAAATACTAAAATCACTCCAACAAAGTCATTTAATCCTCTTTTTCATTTCTAACTATTATTTGACCAAAAGAAGACCAAAGCCTCAACAAGAAAAAATATTTTATTCTCTACATCTAGTGGCTTTCATAATAGCACTAAGGAAACTCCTGCATTTTCAAAGCATCTGCATAATATGAAATAATTTTTCTAACAATACCCCACTCATTAGGTGCATAAATATTCCATTATTGTAATGTCCCCATATCCCTCACTAAGGCATGCCACCACACAATTTATATTTGAAACCAATATGTAACATACCCAACTCCCTGGTCGGGCCATGTTATTACAAAAATATACTAATATATCGATTCAAATGTACAAATATACACAACATGACATACAAGCTCATGCAATTGTCATGACTAATTTGAAAATGCGAATGCAAATGATTGCACATGCACAACAACATTGACACATATAAAATATAGAGTAAATGCAACATTTATCCTCAACATTAAACAATAAATAACACAGTGACAAAAAAACTTACCTTTCAAAATGTTTTACACAACTAGATGCAGACGAAGGATGTTCCACCTAGCCATAGAATTTGTTTCTCTAGTTATCTCAGTGACAAGTCACCCTTGTGATGGGGATATGAGTCCAGAAAAACATATGAGCTCCTATGGGTGTTTAAATTCTATTATAGAAACTCAAGTACCCACTAAAATATAGTGATGTGACTCCTATAGAAATTACAACCACCCAAATATCTTTCCCATTAGTCTACACAACCCAAGGGATGAACTTTCCTTATTTGCACCATAGTTCCTCAGACAATCTCAATCCTATCCAGGGCTACAACATAGACTAGTAAGGAATCTCTCTACTAGGGGATCTAGGAAATCTAGTTGCAATATGAGTGCTCACATAGCATCTACAAATGCTCTTGGGTAATTTCATCAACAAGAATCATTCACATGCATACCAACCTCATTATCAATATAATTACCAGCTTCAACAAGATGCTTTCAATACCCACTATGGGTGACCACTCCTCTACAACATATTGTGCCCCCACAACTACCCACTAAAATTCTCTACATCATAGGATTTTAGTGGGTTAGCAAAGGATTTGATAACTACCAACTTGGTTTGTTATTGATACATGAAACTACAATTATTCCTATGCAAACCTAAGTCTATCCCAAGAACACCTATGATAGTCACATGTTTTTGTGAGTTTTTTCCCTACATTTGTTAGCCCTCTGTCTCAATGAGTGAGTTGCAAGTACCACTAGGTCCTAAAATAAAATCTTAACTCATATGACCATGTCCAATGTATATCTGATTATTTTCTGTCAGAATGTTTCTTCTTGGAGTGAAATAACATATAACATCAATTTCCTTTCCAATGAACCCTTCCCGATAACATTATCGAGAAGTGTTCTATGAGAGTATTTTTCATTGGAGAAGTTTACACCTTTTGCACATTATAGACTCTATTGGAGCCTCTTCGATAGACTATTCTCGACGCATATAACTTCACTACGGTATAAAGGGATTATCTCGTACCTTCATGTCAAGCCATTATTGGCCCAAAGAACTGGTCTATGTGATAAAATTCATAAGTGTGAAGTGGGTCCCTAACATAACCTCCAACATTACATTGCAGGAATCAATTTGTCAAATCCAAGTGTTTTAACATATCTGTGACTAAGTTTTTTTCATATGAACATTATTTTTTAGGTATGAATATTCTCTCGATAAATTCCCATCGAAATGAGGACTAAGCATGATACATTCTCCTCTTTGATAGGTCTTCTCTGACAACACTATTGGAAAAACTCCCATTGGAGTGATCTTTACATCGTATTTTTTTCTCCCCAATGCTGCACTCCAATAAGGATAATGTCAAGTGTTATGGTATTGAACTAGACTAGAGTTTTGCACCTGATAAGTAATGCATGAATAGGACATAGAGATGTGTAACCTATTCCCTTGCACGATTCCCAATACAAAAACAAATTTTCTTTATGAATACCCATCGAAAGGCATCTAGGACATGAAGTGTTGAAAATGTTCCGATGAAACATCCCGATGAGCCCTTTCATATAGTACTATCGGGGAAATTTTCCAGGCTTGATCTCTCAATCACTATGCACCCGATACATGAATATGAGAAGATATATACTTCCACAAAGAATTAATGATGACACAGTCTTCCACCTAGAAACAAGATGTATTCCATTATACATTAATTACAAAGAAATGGAGGGTAAATTACGAGCAGTTAAAACCTTTTAACTGTAAATAATGCCTCATTCATATTCCAAAATTTTGTAAAAATTGTGTTGTGGATACAATGATTTCAAGATAATATCAGACTTCTTCAAAATCCAAGAATGAAAGGTATGCGAATGAATTAATTTGAATTACTTATACTGTTTTATTAAGCTATTAAACTTATCTGGGATTCATCTATTGTAGAAAATTAGAACAACACCATGTCACGTCCATAGATTGGAAGAGGGGAAAACCCCGTGGTGAATGCACCTTCACCCATTGTGAGTTTAGATGACATTATTGTCATAGACACCAACTTATTCAATGGGTTGGAGCATTCTCCCAGGTACGATGAAATTTATATGATTTTCAACACTACAGATTTCCCTTATAAGGACGAAGACTTGGAAGTATATTAGAATATCAGGAAAAGTTGCATTCACCTCGTAGCTACCCGTTTGATGTTGTTCCCTTACAATGAAGTAGCAAGATGGTTCCTTGCACATATTGACAAAGATACAACTGTAATAATGAGTAAATCGAATATTTCGATAACATCTCTAAAACCATAGGACATAAGACTTCGATATCACCTCCTAGAAACTACAGTTTCTTTGAACATGCCATTCCTGAAGAAGTTTGGAGAAGATGATAAGGAATTTAAATAATTGATGGAGGACTGATGGGTTGAAAAGAAGAGATGGTTCATGAAAGGGGTGCAATTGATCCTTGCACAACATCTGAAGAATCCCTATAGGATGTTGAGTACTATGATATGCTGATTGTATGGAGAAGAAATGAGAACACACTTCCATATGGAATGGTTCTTGATGGCATACACAATGATAAAGAAAATCTAAATCCTCAACTGGGAAAACATACTAATATTCAACATTTCTAGAAAATCAAGGATGCCCTAGGTATGAAAAATCCTATCTTCTTCATGTATGCATACCTCATTGATGTTATATGCTCTGTTATCCACTTTTATGCTTTTAGATGGAATTGGGACCTTAGTCAGCCACTTATGCAAGTCTATTGTTCATAATTATGGGATGTCAATTATAAGAAATGCATATATGACATCTGTGATTATTTCTTTGTTCCCCTTTCCACCATAATTTTTGGGTATCCACCATATAGAATATCACAAGATGCCTTGAAAACCTTAAGAATGTTTACAGATTGGTATATGGGAAAGTATTATACATACATCAGGGTCTATGAGAACTCTAAGGCCCCACATATTCTACCAAAATATGTTCCTGTTAGTCTATAGATTGTTGGTCTGAGAGATTGCTCACCAAACAATGGAAACTTGTATAACCTTGTTCATATTAGGTAGGAGTAAGAAACTCTAGTCCACATTCTCCTTGAACATAGGGAGGTATACTTTATCCAATGGTCCTCATGCTAGGAAGGAGGTAGAAGCCCTGCATGAGATATGCCTATGTAAAGGAGAACTTAGAGGGCATGATACACAAGATATAACAATCAATCATGTCAAATTTGTTGTCCTAACTCACCCTATAATCCATGAAGTGAATTATGCAGATTATATATTCAAAGAGGTTTTATTATTTGAAGAAGTACTATGCAGATTTCCAGATGAGATGGCTAAAGAAAAGATTCTAATGGAAGAAGAAGAAGAAAAAAGGAAGATAATTAAGGAACAATTCTTATTACTTCTAGAGAAGGACCAAGAAAAACGAGAAGCAAAGGAACAAGAAGAAAAAAGAAAGGTAGAGGGAAGACACCAGAATGATTTGAAAGAGGAAGAGAAATACCAAAGAAAATAGACACAGATAGAGGAGAAAACACGAATTTTAATCCATAAGTTGCCCCACTTCCCTATTGGGGCTCCAGTACCATTTGGATAGGAAGTCTTGGAGTTGTGGCTCTAGGAACTCTAGCTGCCCTAAAATTCAATATCTCTCTTGGGTGGTTATCTTGGCATTTCCCCCAACACATATTCATAATCCTTCAAAACTTAATAATATTCAATACTCCTCTCCTTATCCTTGGTTGGATCTTCTAAATGGGTTGCATATATTTGGAACCCTTTTCTAAAACTTCTTTTCATCTACAATTTTAAAATCTCTTTGATAGATATAGGCCTCATAATACCTCAAACTATCCTTGAACTCCCTTCCTCATCAAGATAGGTGAATGCCTCTTTGTAGCAGTCTAGGATAACATGATTTCTTTCCAACCAATCCATACCAATAAAAAAATCATACGATTCAAGTGGTACAATGTTCAAATCCTTAGTGCTAAATCCATTCATGTTCACTGGGAAATCCTTGAGCAACTCATTGATTCTTCTCTTGGTTATAGTGGCTAGATGAACCAACCAAGACTTCACATGCTTACATATCTTCAATTTCAATCTTTCAACCATATTAGGATCTATATAGTTATGACTATCTCCATAGTAAATCAAAATAGCTATGGGATGATTATAAATATTACCTTTCACCTCAATCATGTGGGATTGATAGTCTTCTTGTTTATTGTCCAATGCTACATAAATCCTTGGCATGCTCCTACCATGTCTTCCACCGTATGAGCTTCCTAAAGGTTATGCACAATTCTCGTCCTATCTCCTTTATGAGGGAAACATTTATACACGTGGTCCTCCTGGGATCCCCAACACTTTATGGGTTGTTATCTTGACCTCTTCCCTAAGGAATCTATCATATTGGGCTCATTTTTTTCTTTCTACCCATTCCTTTATCACTATGAATTGTTCCTAAAGAAATATTTCTTGAATCCTTTCTTCCTCTAATCCATCTTGCCTTTATTTTTGTCATCCCAAGATTTTTGAAAAACTAGCCTTGCCTTAATGTGCTCATAGAAATACTAAGATTTTCTCATGGTTTCTTCCAATTTTTTGGGCACATCAAACTAAATTTTATCATTATATAATGATGACAAACCACTTAGAAACCTATGAATTTTAACCCTCTCATCCTTGATGAAATCCACATACCTTAGAAGATCAAAGAATTCTTGCATTTTCTTGTCATAATAGTGCTTTGAAAAGTATTTCTGTTGGAACTATTCCTTGAAATTCTTCCAATATATTATTTTCTCATAAATACACTTGACTTATTTCAACTGGTCCCACCACATGGAAGCTTTCCCTTGAATATGACATATTCCCATCTTTTCTTCCATATTTGATGAATAATTATGAAATTGAAAATATTTTCTCATTCCCAACAATTAGGCTTTATATTTTTCACCCTTCCTATGCTCTCCATCAAATGTGGGTGGCTTGAGCCTCTTGAGCTCTCCTTGTAAATTATCTAACTTGATCCTTCTCCTTTGATGTCTGACAGAGGATCTACTTGGGTTTCTCTATGATTATGAAAATGCGGGTGCTCTTCTGGATAAATGTCTAGGAGAATGGTGATTCCTACTAAAACTTATTGAGTACCTCAACCCTCCGAAGTAATCCATATTATCATGAGATATGTGCTCTTCCACATGCCCCACATTAGATGCATGTCTTATGCTTGAATCCTTGTTGATTTTTCTTTGCATGTTAGAATCTGTAGAAACTAATAATTAATTTGGTTATCATCCTATTGAGGCCTTATCAAACTTTCATTAATTACCCTATATATTTTCACTTCCCTTTTCAATCTCTTCATCTACTCTATAGGATCAACTCTACTTCTATGCCCATTGGACTTTGTGTATGCATTTCCCAGGCCGATATTTAATCCTCTAATTTCATCTCCATGGTTGTAAGAACCTTGTGCATCATCCATCTCTTTACTCCTGATTTCTAAACTTGATTTATGTCCTTCATGTACCTCTAATTCTACAAAATTGTGCATGCAACAATTACTATTAGAATTATGCATATTGTAAAATATTTCATTAATTAGGTTACTATTCATCCTTCACATGAATTTATGAAGAACAAAGGTGAACTAATCTAAATTTTGATCTTTCATATATAATATATTTTAGTTATATTTCTAATGGTTGTATTCATTCTTCCATTATGAGTCCTGGGCTAAAAATGATAGCTTTCTAAATATTTTTGTTTCTACTCAATTAACCTGTTCTAACTGGTGCAATTTATGTGAGAGAAATTTTTAGACCACCTTTATCTGAGAGACTAGAAATATTTTTATATTGAGCCCATATAGTATTTATGATTGTGAATACACAAAAACCTTCAGATTCAAAATTTTATTCTCTAGTCAAATTCTGTATAAATCTAGAATTGATGACTTTGCACTTTTTACATTTTCTCTAGACATGGAATTAGAATTTTTAGACAAGACTGGCTATCTCCCAAATGGAGAACATTGGGAAAATATTTCTCAAGGCAAATTTGTCCGGATTGTTGAGGAAATAAAATTTTGACTAAATAATTTGTTCCAAATTTGTGAATTAGGGTCCCTTTTACTCTCCCAAAGATTTCAAAAATCCCCAAAATGTGTCCGGGAATAGAGGATTTTTCCCTGTTTCAGCATTTCCACTCTAAACCCTTTTGAAATTTTCCATAATTCTAACTAGATATTTTCATTCCTTATTTTTGAATGCTCTATAAAAATTTCATATCTATCTAGGTCCTAGTCGCTGAGCACCACCCAGAACTTTAAAAACTACTAAAATGCATTTTTAGAAAATTTAAGCAGAATTGGCCCATGGCCCTCACTGGAACTTTTGTAGCCTTCATCTCTGTGGAGATAACCTTTAAATTTAATTCGATTCTAAGCTTTTCTTCTCCTGTTATGACGAAAACAAGCTTTTGGGCCCATCTTTTTTTATTTTTTATTTATTTAATCATTGTCCTTCTTTGTCCTATCATTCTCATCTTCTTCCTCTTTTCTTACTCTTCTTGTATTATCTTGTATTTATCTTATTTAGTATTTTTTTCCCTCGAAGATCACTAAAAACCCTTCATTGACAATCAACGAAATCCTTGTATCGGTGATTGACAAAACTTTCTATCAGTGATTGACAAAAACCTTTGTATTAGAAATCAACAAAAACCTTCTATCGAAGATCAGGGAAAAAGTATATTTCAATGGTTTTAGAAAAGTGTCTTTTGGTAGTCAGAGAAAAACTACAATCTTTTGGCGATCTCTGAAAAACTCTATTAGCCATCGACAATTTTCGAAAAAATGCATCGATGATCTTGGAAAAACTATAGTTTTTGGGTGACCTCCCAAAAACTCCATCGGTAATCGAATATTTTCGAAAAACTCCATTGGTGATCTTGGAAAAACTACAATGTTTTGGTGACATATGAAAAAATCCACATGATCAATGATCAACAATTTCCAAAAAATCCATCGACGTTATTGGAAAAACTACACTTTTTTGGTGACCTATGAAAACCTTCACCGACGGTCGAAAATTTCTGAAAAATGCCATTGTTGATTTCCAAAAAAACTTCATCGGTGATCTTGGAAAAACTACACTTTTTTGGAGACCTCCAAAAAACTCCATCGATGATCGACAATTTCCAAAAAATCCCATTGGAAATCTTGGAGAAACTACAATTTTTAGTGACCTCTGAAAAACTCCATTGACGATTGGTGATTTCAAAATAAATCTTTCCACAATCTAAATTTTTCTTCAAATCACCGAAATTGTTTAACTTCGACTTTTTTTCCAAATCCATGTTGGATATGGACTGTTGATCTCAAGGTCAATTTGATCTTGATCATTGATCCAGTAAACTTTGTCGAACTCCAAATTCTTCTTTGGTGAGCTAAGTTTTGTTCGCACTTCGCTGAATTTCGTCGAACTTTGAAATTCTTTGGCGAACCAAGAAATTGCCTTTGGTGAAATTAGAATTTTTAAATCGACCCAAGGTGAATCCCGATTATTGATATTACTATCCAAGTGATCTGGTTAGTTGATTCTCCAAACTTCACAGTAGCCATGAAAACATGAAGTTTGACCCTCCCAAATCAATTTTTAACTCTGCAAATTGCCAATCGATGCCATTAATCATCTATTCAACCATTATGAGTGCAAATTTCATTTGAATTTGCTTAGAAATTTGGGGATTTCACTCTGATTTTACAATTTCCCCAAATTCGACAAAGATCAAACTCTACAACAACAAATTGATCAAATTCATGTTGGTATTTGGCCCATACGGGTCTGGTGTTGAACTAAAATATTTGATACCAACCTGTAACATCCCCAGATCCCTCTAAGTCATACTACTACAAAAATTTAGCTTTGATACCAACCGTTAACATACCTAACTCCCTAGATGGGCCACATTACTAGATGAATCAAATATGTTGATTCAAATGCAGAAATATACACATCATGACATTCAAGCTCATGCAACTGTTATGAATAATTTAAAAATGTGAATGCAAATGATTACACATGCACAACATAATTCATACATATATAATACATAGTAAATTCAACATTTAGCCTCGACATTAAACAATAAATAACACAATTATCAAAACTCTTATCTTTCAAAATTCTTTACACAATCCGCTGCAAAAAAAGGACATTCCACTCAACCATAGACTTTTCTTCTCCAATTTTCTTAGCAACAAGTCACCCTTGAGCTGGGGCTATGAGTCCACAAGGAAAGGAAGGATCCTATGGGTGTCTACAACCAATTGTAACAACTCAAATACCCACTAAAATATAGTGATGCAAATCCTACAAAATTCCAACTGCCAAGATCTCTTCCCCACCAGTCTACACAACACAAGGGATGGCATTTCCTTCTTTGCACCGTAGACCGTTAAACAATATCTATCCCCTCCAGGCCTAAATCATAGATCGACCAAGAATCTCTCTATTGGGGGATCCAAGAAATCTAGCTACACCAAGAGTGCTCACACATCATCCACAAATGCTCTTGAGTAATTTCCTTAACAAGAATCTCTCATAGGCATACCAACCTCATTTTCAGCAAAATTACTATCTTCAACAAGCTATTTTCATTACCCACTATCAATAGACACACCTTTACAACACTCAACTTTGGTTTTCCTCACTTCTTGCTAACTATAAAAATTAGTTTTCCTTCCTACTTGAATTTCCTCTTCTCCCATGCTTTCTTGACTCTTTCTCTTCCCCCAAGGATGATTACACTCAACCCATGTTGTCATAAGTGAGTGGGATGACTT
>ML802957.1:12055-46146 GCA_009831015.1 Picea engelmannii
TCTGGGCCATCGGAGAGTTGCACCCCCGAACTCGGACCCCCCCCCCTCGCTTAAAGATCGGAAGGCGAGGGGGGTCCGACTTTTGCTGTGCACCGTTGATCTGGTCGCGCAAATCCAGACCGCACGGTCTTGCTTACTGCTTACCTTGGGCGCATCATCGCCCGAAACTTTGGACAAGTGGGTTTTAACCCATTCTTTGATATCTAAACCCCCCTAAGCAAGAAATATCGCTAACACATGGTAGCACCCAATATCCAAGAAAACTAAGGCCTCCATTTCAAAATTAGAAGAACAAACTTTGAGAATATGAAGACTACAGGAGACACAAAAGCATCTTACACAATTTGTAGAACAACATAGAAAATGAGTAAATTATATTTGTAGATAGCAATTAAGAAAAACCGCACAAATTATTTTAACAAATGATATGAATAGAAAACCCACTCATAGGAAAACAACCCTAGACTTATAGGGAAAATGATAGTGGAATGAATAGAAAAGTGGAAAAGTGAGAGCATGGAAGAAAAGGATCTTACAATGTGGCTAGGCCTCAACAAAATTTTGGTGGAAATGTTGGTGTTGATCACAGTGAAATGATGCTTGAAAAAAAAAACATGATTCATGATATTGGGGACAAAAAACATAGTAGAAATAAACAGATAAACATTGCCAAGAACCATTTGAGGAAAGAAAGCAAAGCACTTCCCATGAATGTCAATAGAGAAGGGAAGATGAAGCTTGTAGATTAGTTGGGGATATGAATATCACATTGAAAGAGGGAAAATAAAAACTCGTTTCATTGAGGAGGATAGACGATTCAAGAGAAGTGGTAATGATATGGGTGAATCCATGAAGTTAGGTAACACTTCTTGGCAAGGGAGAGCATGAAATAATGTTTTTCATGCCCTTAATGAAGGTAATTTTAAGCGCTCAATCGAGCCATTAACATGCATGATTTTAGGGGCTAAATTTCGCTCATGGGCTAATTTTCCATGGTTTTTCCCAAAACAAGATTTTATATTCTAAAAATGATTCGCCCAAATTCTATAGGATAAAATGATTTTACCTTGGCTTGATCCGAACCACCTCATCCAAAAGTGGCTTGATCTTGGATTCATGGAAAATGCATCCCCTAAGCATCTACAACACCTAGGTATGTGATCAGTTCAACACGAGTTGGTATGCAAAACCAATACATGAAAGATCATGCTCTCATAGGCAAGTTTCTGGGCATATGGCCATTAGAACGAGATCTCAACAAATAGATACAACACTGGTGGAAACCCAAGGGACACCTGGAACTACAACTAGGATCCAAGGGTTTCTTCATTTCCATATTCCATAATCTTGAAGACAAAAACATAGTTTTTGAAAATGGGCCTTATTTCTACAACTCCGCTGGATTATATCTTAGGTTTTGGAAAAAAAAATTCAACCCTGAAAAAGAGGATCTCACCTTTGCTCCAGTATGGATACGACTCTATTCCTTTCCCCAAGAATTCTGGTTAGGCAAGGTCTTGGAAGGAATAGGGAACACATTGGGCATTTTCTTCGAAGTAGTGGAAGCCACAAAACATGGTCAATATACCTCCTATGCACGCATCTGTGTTTACATGGATGTTTCAAAACCTTTTCCGGGAACCATCAAGATGGAATATCATGATGAAGAATGGGAGCAAACAATTGACTATGAACACATTCCATTTTGATGCCAAAAATGTCATGAACATGGCCACCTCTTCAAAGACCGACCTTTGAATGCACCCATCCACCCCAACCCTATGCAAAAATCTAAGTATAAGGATGAATTCACACAGGTACAAAGTTGTAGATACCAACCTCAGAATAAACCCCAGCCACATAGTCACATTGAACCTTCCACTAGCAACTCTTTCGAAATCCTCAACTCCATCCTGGATGAACTTCCCATCAACCCTTATGACCCTAACCCAGCTTATACCATTTCAAAGGATAAAGAAAAATTCCCCTTATAACCGATCCTAGAACAAATTACCCCCCCTCCCCCCATAGATAAATTCCCATGGGGAGAAGGCGCTGGAATGGAAATAGAATGGGACGAGCAGGATTTTAGCTGAAGTCAACCTCATCAGACTAGAAGAAGCATACATAAAAAAGGAACTTGAATCTGTTCCCCCAGAGAAGCTCAAAAAATTTCACAAAGTATATCTCAAATCCACAACTAGAGAGACATATAGATCCAAAACAGAGCTTGGCATCTACCAGACGAATAGAAAGAAGCACAAAATCATCCAAAGGGAGCAAGCAGAAGAGGAAGGAAATACACCCAAAAAATGATCCAGAAAATAGACAGTTATATGGTAAACTCGGGGAAAATACACAAGCTAACTGATAACTTATTCCCCAACCCTGCCCCCTCTTCCTCATGAAGATAATATCATGGAACATAAGAGGTCTCAATGGAAGGATTAAACAAAGAATCCTTCGAAAAAACATCATGAAAGAACAATTGGATATTATGTTCCTTCAAGAAACTAAATGTGTCGGCTCCATGACATAAATCATTCTCTCCAAATGTTGGAAGAAAGGTAACTTCATCTCTAATGATTCAAATGGATTAGCGAGAGGGATAGCTATTCTATGGAATCTAGCATTGGTCATTCTCGAAGATTTCTTCTCCACTAAATCGTCAATCTCAGCATCCTTTCGAGCCATTGGATCAAATGATTCTAGGTTCATCACAAATGTGTATGGACCAAAAAATCAACAAGACAAAAACAACTTATGACACTCTCTCCAACTCTTGAGGGACTTAGCTAACAACCACCGTTGGATCCTAGGAGGCGACTTCAACCATATCAATTCCCTAGAAGAAAAAAGAGGAGGCACAAGAAAACTGGATAACAATAGCGACTCCTTATGTGAAGCCATCAATGCCCTCCGTATCATCGACCTGGACTTCCAAGAAGGCATGTTCACTTGGTCCAACAAATTCTTGGGCAAGCACCATATTTCCTGCAAACTATAAATATTTCTAATATCAGAATCTCTAATGGTTAGAGGGATCTCTCTGGAATCCAACATCCTACCGATTTCCGGCTCTGACCATTGGCTCATACAACTCTAGTTGAATGAAAGGATCCCCTCATCTCAAACCCTTCCACTTCGAGAAATTCTGGCTAGAAAATACAGACTTTAAAGAAAATGCTCCCACTTGGTGGAAAAACGCAAATATTTCTCATGGCTCTCTCATGTATCACTTCCAGGAAAAATTGAAAATTTTCAAACAACACCTCAAGACCTGGAATAAAATGGTCTTTGGAAATATCTTCCAAGCCTAAAAATACCTGGAGATATGCATAGAATAAATCCATAAATAAATAATTAATAATTGTACCTCAGATCAACTGCAGGAAGAGGAAGCGTCAGTCGGAAAACAATTAGAGGAGCGATATGCGCAAGAGGAGGTTATATGGTGACAAAAATCATGGGTATAGTGGATGCGGGATGGGAAAAAAACACAAAATTTTCCCATCAATCCATGATTCAAAGACGCCACATCAACATAATCACCAAGCTATAAAATGTTCAAGGTGAGAAACTCCTCACTCACAAAGACATTGAACACGAACTCATCAAATTCTACAAGAACCTATTAACATAACCCAACTAGGACATATCTACAACCATTGCCAAAATAACTTAGCATGTACTTGCATTGATAACTGAGGAACAAAATACCGCTCTCATCCACCCCATCACCATAGAGGAGGTGGACCAAGCTATGAAGGAAATGCCCCTAGGAAAATCTCTAGGTCTGGACGGTTTCACCACAGACTTCTTTCATCACTGTCGGCCAATGATAAGAGAGGAAGTTTGGAAAATAGTTGAAGACTCATAACGCTCCAAGAATGTCCTCTCATATTTTAATGCAACGTTCCTAACTCTCATTCCCAAAGAAGAAATTATTACACACCCTAGTCATTTCAGACCAATCACACCGTGCAACGTCATCTACAAAATTATTACAAAGGTAATTGTTATGCACCTCAAAACTATTATTCCTTTCATTATTTCAAAAGAACATTATGGATATGTTGAAGGTTGCCAAATATTGGACAACATAATCTTGGCACATGAAGTAATCTACTCCCTCAAGTCTTCCCACATCCCTGACATGATAATAAAACTAGACTTCTCTAAAGCCTTCGATATAGTACGCTAGAAGTACATGCAATAGATCCTCATAGCCTTTGGCTTTCACCCAGATAGGATCAACTGTATTCTAAATCTCACTTCTAGCATCTTCTTCTCCATTCTGGTAAATGGTGCTCCCTCCAAAAACTTCTCACCCACAAGAGGCATCCAACAAGGTGACCCTCTCTCCCCCTTCCTGTTTTTTATTCTTGTAGAAGGTATCAATTGTCACATTCAAGCCCACATAGCTAGTGGGGCCCTCTAGGGTCTTAAAATCCATGGCATGGATTCCCTCATATCCCACAATCAATTTGTATATGACACTTTAAAAATGGGCTCAACCACTATGAAAGAAGCCTCCACCTTTAGGAAAATATTGAATGACTTCTCAGTAGCCTCAAGCATATCTATCAATGCAGGTAAATCTTGAATGACTTCTTCTTCAACACCCCGAAAGCCATTCAAGTCCACTTAACAAAATTTTTGGGCTTTACTAGGATTTACCTTCTGTACAAATACTTGGGGGACCCCCTTACAAATAATCCCTCATGCATCAACCCATGGGATCCCCTTATTACCTCCCTAAACAATCGCCTAAAAACTTGGGCCTTCAGATCCCTAAATTTGGCAGGTTAGATTACCCTATTAAAATCTGTTCTACAAGCCATTCCCTTATATCTTTTCTCAGCCTTAGTTGTGCCCAAATCCATCATCAATTCTATTTGTTCCATTCAAAGAAAATTTCTCTGGAAAGGAGCCAAGGAAGGTCGAAAGTGGGCACTAGTCAAATGGGAAGATCTCTGCAAACTCAAAGCCTCTGGTGGCCTTGATCTAAGAAATCCAAGAATCCTAAATAAAGTCTTGGGGGATAAAACTTGGTGGAGATCCTTTTGATCCCTAGGAAAAACTATGGAGACACAAGTATTCCCCCAACATCAAATAAAACAAACTGATTAGACTCACCAACCAACTTCCGGGATCCTCAATATGGAATGTTGCTTATGCGAATTACTCTCTCATTCGGAAGCATTCCTTCTAGGAGGTTCATAATGGGAAAACTTCTCTCTTATGGAATGATTCTTGGCAACAATTACTCCCCTTACACCTCAAGGACAACATGCAGGAAATATTCCACTATATGAGAAACAACACCCACCTCCCCATATCTCATTATTGGAAATCCCATTTCGATCATCCTCATTGGAGAGATTGGAACACCACTCATCAACTTCTACATTTGCCACCACCCTGTAACTTAGATCCATGTCATTCAGAAGTGGAGTCAAGGAAAATCAACATTCATCACGATCCATATATTATCTATTGGGGCCACACACCACAAGGATTTTTATCCATCAAAGAGGCCTATAAGATAACAACAAATTATCACTCACTAATGAAAGAGGAAATCTGAGAAAGAATATGGAAAATCAATCACTGACCCAAATTCTGCACTTTTCTCTAGCTAGTGATTTAAAACAAAATCCTCACTTGGGAAAATCTTCTAAAACGAGGATTCACAGGTCCCTCAAGGTTCCCTCTTTGTTGTATTCAATAAGAAGCTACATAACATTTCCTCAACCAATGCACTTTCATTCTGAACTTACAAGACCGAGTGGCTTCAATCATGCACACAACTAACAGAAAGGTGGAAAGCATCAAAGAAACTTTTGAGCACTGGTGACAACAAGTTTTAAAAAATCCAGTTCTCAACTAAATATGGATTTTGATTCTAGGCTTCCTCGTCTAGAAAATATGGAAAGAGTGCAACAACATAATTTTCAAATCAACTTCACTCCTTGAAGCACAAGTCTGGGCACACATACTTTCCTAAATCAGAGAAACAATCTATTCTCAAACGTGGAACCCCGAAGATACCAAATGTGACCTGCCTGAAGCCACCATCTTCACCTAGTGGCAACTCCTCACCAACCCCCCTCCCACCTGTCCCCCACTCACATCAACCCACCATCCCAAGTCGCTCTTCATGGAGCAAGCCCATAGCCGGATTCATCAAACTAAATTTCAATGGCGCTTCTAAGGGGAATCCAGGGTCGACAGGCTTTGGTGCAGTCTTCATAAATGACCAAGGAAATATCCTTCTAATCTCAGCTGACAGCCTCGACCACAACACTAACAATGCAACTGAACTTTGGGTGCTCATACAAGGCCTTCTCATTTCCAACATAATGGGTTATGCCAATCTCATCGTGGAAGTTGATTCTCAAATCATCTTAAACCTCTTCTCCAAGATACTTAACGGCTCGACCCTGTCCAAAATATCCCCTAGGTGGCGACTCCTTAGTAACTTGGAACTCCTCCATTCCTTAATTCTCCCCAACTTCACTCTCATCCCTTCTCACGTTCGCAAAGAAGCCAATCAAATTCTTGATAAACTTGCGAACATAGGGGTGGAACTCACTCGTGGTGATCTCCTCTATTTACCTTCTCATACCCCTAACCACCCCCTTTTTACTACCTTCTTGACAATGGCTCTCAAAGACATCTCAACCTTGGATGGGGTGACATCCAGCGGCCACGTCCACCATGACAACATGCACATCAACCATCCTCTCTCTCCTAGGGTGGCGACATGATGACGCGCTTTCAATCCACCTGCAACTGTCTCTTCAATTGCACCTGAAATCATCCTCCCTCCTACAAGTAACTCATGTGGAATTGATGGCTTCTCAACCTCCTTTGTGGATTAACCGCATCATGCGCCCACAACAGATGGATCATTTTGAAATCTTCTCAGCCCCGCAATATCCTCTCCTGATGCCTGTTCTTCTTCGCAAGTCTACTCTCCTTCTCTACTCCGAGCTTCGACCTTCGACCTCACACACCTATTGCACTCCCTCTTTTTCTCTGTGCGACTCACTCTGTGCTCTTTTCATGCCTAAAATTTATTGTCATTCACTCAGAGACGACGCATGCTATACATAGATGGGTCAAACTCCTTTCTTTCTGCATCCCTGTTGCACCTATCCCTGCCATAATAACATGACCCAACGATCCCCTCACTACATGGGAGAAGACACATACTGTAAGCCCCTCGATGCTCTACCCTTGACTTCTGCCACTGGTTCTCTCCCCCCCAACCCGGATGTTGCCTCCAGTTCTTCCCCAATCCCCTGCCTCACCCTGACTTCACTGATGTCCAGAGAGAAACCATCTAGGCTATGCACAAGGAAAATGCAGAAATGAAATTCTGCCAGGAGCTGATGGAGAAGCGCCTGGACTGGATTCTAGATTCTAGAGCACAAGACCCTTATCATCACCACACCATAGAGGAGCTTCTTCAGGAAACAATGGAGCTGAAATGGCCGAATGAGTCAAAGCGCGCTTTCCCCCATAGATACACAAGTAAGTGATTTTCATGGTCTGTCACATTTTGTTCCTCATAGCCTCTGTCTGGTCTACTAGGCCACATAGTTATCTCTTTTGTTTCAACTATAGGTTTAACTTAGATGTTTTGAATGTGCATCATGCGAGACTGTTAGACAATAGAAGAATTAGGAAAATCTTATGGAACTTTTATCTCTGGTGGTGGGGTTGGTTTCTTTTTATGGAAGCAAGGAAGCCTCGACACTAGCCAAACATTATATGTAAATTTTAATTATGAAAGATAATACAACTACTTCCTTACCAAAAAAAAAATAAAAAATAAAAAATTAAATAATAATATAGTTAATAATAATTAATTAATTGAAATAATAATATACTCAATCAATATAGTTATTAAATAATAAATATTTAATATTAATTAATAATAATTAAAATATAGTTAATAATAATTAATTAATTGAAATTAACTAAAAACTAGGAATTGAAATATAATTGAAAAAAAAAATTATTTTGTTATTATTAATTAATGTATAAAAAAACTTTTAATTATTATTAATTAATATATTATCTTTACATTTATATACCCTCTACTCTATAATCTTTTCATACTTATTACTTCAATACTTTATTTCTTCACAACAACACATTATAAAATAAAATTTTAACATAAATAAAATAATTTAAAAAAAAATTGAATAAACCAAATTCAATTTTAATATACATTAATCATCAACAACATCACCAATATATGTAGACACTTCAAATTATATACAAACATTTAATCTAAAAATTTAATTTAATTAAATATTACAATATTTTATAATTAAATATTATAATATTTTTTAATATTCTATTAGTTTTATGGATGTATATATTTGTGAAGATTGTAAAAACTATATATTATGAATAAACCTAATTATTAAAAACATATATAAAGTACGTGACATAGTTGTAATCTTAAAATTATATTATTATTATTATTATAATTATTATAAACAATTAAAATTATTTGATATATTCAAACACTTAATTTAAAGAATAAATTAAATTGATTATTATTAAAAATATTAAATATTTAATAATCTATTGAATCTTTTATTATTAATAATACTTAATATTTAATAATTTTTCTTAAATTGTTAAATATATATTTGCTAAATACATATTTATTAAAAATATTTTATTTTTATTTTTAATAAAAAAATTCATTTCCTCATAAAAGAGATGCGATATCAAATCATGTTCGAGGGTTGCTACCTAATTTTGCTAGACTAGTGGAAACGTGAAAACCGAAATAGATGGCACACTTCTGTTCTGGTTGGAAAAAAAAAAAAAAAAGCCCACCTATTTCACCAAACATTTGGAAACCAAAACATGTGGCATGATAGTATTGAGACAGATCTCTGTGAACATGCAACAATAAGTCTGAATAGAACCTGGGCCAGAAAATATGGACAGAGCACAAAACAAGAAATTTGAACAGGAATACATAAATTCACTGTTTTTTTTGTAGAGAGCCTAAGAGATTAATCATGAAAAGATCCATTAAAACTTGCACTATCCTGATTGCCACTTTGAGGAGTGAAGACGTATGGTTGCGCAGAGGTCAGACAACGCTGTTGGATTTGCAAGCTCGAGAGTGCTTCAAACAAGATGTCAAGTCTGCGGCTAAGAAGAGTGTTCCTATGGAGCTGCTCCATCATGTCCCTCCACATCTCAAAGATGAGCTCCAATTGTTCTGGTGCCAAGAAGTAGATAGAGTGCGAATCTCGGGCCATGGCTAAGGTGGAAAGTGGAGGCTCAACAGGGCAATCAACCAAAGGATTTTCTTCCTAAATTCTATAGGTTTTCCCCTCCATGGAACATGTTGTAGTAGAAGCAGGGAGATTATTGTTAGGCTGGTATTGGGGGTCCGAGACTGTGTAGAGAAGGGAATCTGACGACACCATAATTGGTTTTATTGGAAATTACTCTACATAGGCCATTGGGGGCGAATTTGGCTGCTTATCCCAACGAATCAGTGCGGTCGAAGAAGCCTGGGTAAGCTTGCAGAGGTGCCTCTTCCTGGATGCATAGCTATACCAAGGACCCCTCTTAGGATTTCCACGCTCTCGAGGCATGGCGGTTAAGGAAAACCAGATTAAACTTAGCTGAAGAAAATGTAGAGTTGGGAGAGTGAAAGGAGTGAAGCATGAATGCAAAAACTAAGCCGAGTGGAATGATCCATAACAAACCCGGAGGAAATGGAGGAGTGCCACGGGAGCTGAGGTGACCTTGCACATGCTTCGCGTACCCATCGTCTTCCATTTGCCATGGCGCATTGAGAGCTCCATTAAACCTACATGAGGGAACTGTTGTCCTCCATCCGAGAGTTGAAGACGAGGGTGGCGACAGACTTCATAAATGGTTTGGACTACATGCCATCAAAGTGGCACCCCATACGGGGGATATTTATTAAAAATATCATTTACTAATATAGGAAAGAGTTAATCTGAACGTGTTATATTTGCGTGTCTAACTTTATGTTATTTAAATTGCATTTTTGAATGCTTTATATCCACTTAAATTTGATATCCAATAATTTCTCACCCAATTTCAATTAAATATCAATGAAAAATATCTCTAGAAAAAACCAAAAACTTAAAATATTTAAACTACACTCCTATTTATTATATTGCCCAAGGTAGTATATAGCAATGAGTTAGCATTGACTTTAATATTAGTTTTGTGTTGACTTAAAAAATTTATTTCAGTTTAAATGTTCAACATAACAAATAAAAAAATAAAAAATTACATAACAAAAATAATATTTTTTTAACTTCTCATTGATCAATAAATTGATAGTATTATTGCAACTTTCACTTATTTGGAAACCTTGAATTAATGGGAAAGGACAAAGACACAGGAAACTCAAACCTCCCCCATACACTATCATCACTATCAAATCTGGAACAGATGGAAATAGAAACGCGTCCAAAAGATGCGAGTGAGGGCCGAGCCCGGGCAGATCGAATTAAAATGCAGGGAAGTTGAAGTCAAATTATTGGAATGGGATGCTTCCCATAGATAAATTTAATATGTGATGACCTGGTCGCCCTCCGCCTTTGTCTCCATCGCCCGGTCCTTTCCTCCTACACAGTCCTCAAGTTTTAATTATTATGTATTAAGAATTTTTAATATAGTATATTTTATATTTTTTTTAAATTTAATTTTTAATAAAAAATTAAATAAATGTAAATTTGTATTGATTTTAATTTTATTAAAAATATGTAAAAGTAAAATTTTTAAAAATTCTTTTTTTATTGTTAAAAATGAATTAATATTATTTATATTTTTTAATTTAATCAAATTTAAAATTTAAAATTTATTAAAACATAAATATATAAAAAAAATAAAAAACACAATTTCTTTTTATTAATAATAAAATATGTATTTTTGCATTTAATAATATTTTTATGTAAATATTATATATAGTATTAACATTTATATATATATAATTGATATCTTTCTTTTATTTTTATATTATATTTATTTATTAAATTTATTTTATTTTTATATAAAAGATATAAACATTAAAAATATAAATAATGCAGATACTAAAAAGTAAAATTTTCGAAGTCAGTACATAACAGCATGCTGCCCTTGTTAAAAATATCATTTACTAATATAGAAAAGACTTACTTTTCTAACGTTATACGTTTATATGTTTCTCTTCACTTTTCTTCATCACATTTTTTCCAATATCCAAAACAAAAAAGTCAAGTTACTCTGATTAAAATGAAAAACTTGTGATACAATATAAGTAGATCAAAGTCAAGTTACTCTGATTAAAATGAAAAACTTGTGATACAATATAAGTAGATCTCCCTAGATTCCTAGCAATGGCGGGGGTGTCTCATCATAATCTTGCAGCCGTGCAATCCCAAATCTTTTTACCTCAAATGTCAATATTCACCACATCTGTAGGCCCGATGCTGGAAACCCCTCCCAAACGAGTAACGACCGCAATCTGTTCACGTTTTCAATGGGGCCATCCACGGTCTTCTTTTGAAGATCGAATGCAATCCTTTTTCATGGCACCTCTTCCGTGGAGTACAGAAACACGCGCTTCGGCGTTTCAGTCATGGCAGCTCTTCCGTAGAGTATAGAGACACGCGCTTCAGCGTCTCACTCCCTCGCCGTGTTTCACTCCATCGCCTTTTCTGTACTCACTATATATATATTTGCTTCCATATCTTAATTGCAAACCATTTATCTGTATTTGAACTCAATAACTCCCGACGACCACTCACTCGCCTCCAGGTCTATTAAAAAAACTGCAATAGACCTGCCTATTACCATAGAGCTTCTTCTGTGCCGCCAAATATGGAGAAACCCTCCCCGCGGGAGCTCGAGGATGCCCATGCTCGAGAAGACAAAGATCGCGGGCAAAACTGCCGACAATTTAAGGGAATCCGATTGCGAAAATGGGGGAGCTGGGTAGCTGAAATTCGAATGCCGAAATCTCGAGAGAAGTTATGGCTGGGGTCATACACAAGTGCCCAACAGGCCGCCCGTGCCTACGATGCCGCAGTTTATTGTCTGAGAGGGCCCGCCGCCAAATTCAATTTCCCCAATTCAGTGCCCTCTATTCCGTCTGCGTCATCTCTTTCCCGCCGGCAGATTCAGCTCGCCGCCTCCAAATATGCCTTGGATCAACTTCCTTCGAGTTCGCCTTCCCTGCGGAATATAAATAATAAGGCGGTGGAGGAGGCTACATCGCCGCCAAGACCGGCTCCGGTTTCAGAAACGGAGTTGTGGAGCCATAGTCATAAAATATCCGAGGAACGGGAGTTGGATTTGTGGGAGTGTCTGTTTGAGGGATCAGACAGCAATCATGATGGGTGCCTCAGCCTGAATTTGGAGAGAATGCCTTCCATAGAGGAGGTCTCGGCCTTGGAACTTATTCGCAGTACTTGCCAGCAGCTTGAGCAGGAGGAGGAGCACATGAATATCTTCCTCGACCCCACAGAGTTATGGAACTTTTGAATAACAATTGCTTACAGGAATGTGGAATATCGGGAATATCCGCGCTCTGAAATCCCAAGGCTCGTATGCCTCTGCAGCGTGGGGCGAGTTTCGAATTAGCTACCTAATTATTCAGGCCCCATTCCACGAGTATTGCCGGAGCCCGCTGGGAATCGGGATGGCAACTGATTCACGAAAAAGGAATTGGAATTATTGGAGATAATCCTTTTTTTTAAGATTAATTAAAACAAATTGGTGAAATAATTTATTATTTTTATGACTTTTAAAGATTAAGTTTGTATGTTTTCGTTTTCAAGGCATTAAATTCATTTATATATTAAAAATAAAAAAGTTATAGAAATACTATTTCACCAATAATTATAATTATAGAGTAAAATTTTCTTAATGATTACAAAAGTCCAAAAAATAAAATCTTTAAACTCATTTAAGATGGATCTAGGCTGCTATAATTTTAACATTTTGATTAGCAATTAATTTTGCATGAAACATGGATGTCACTTTAAAACTGCTCACTTCCAACATTTTCAGTAGTTTTATAGAAATACATCACTATTAGTATCCATAAGTGTCATTTTTAGTCCCTTTCCACCACCATATGACCTCTAACTCACCAAAAACAACAAAGTCAAACCTTGAATTTGACCAAAAAGTGTCACTACAAATATTACCCCCAAGAAGTGTGCTCGAACACCGTGGATAATGTTGGGTAGTTGTTATATTCTTTGCATGTGTGTGTGGTGGGAGGAAGAGGGGGGGAGAGTTGCATTAGATTTGACGACTACGTCTCACGATCCCTCCCTAATAGCGCTCTTTGTGTCATGTGCATTGGGTGCTTCCCTAGGGGGTAGGATTGGTCCCTCTGGTTACGCAAAGTGTTCAAGATAGCGCCCCGAAATTTTTTTAGGTGGTTTTTGCTATTTTAGAGTTTTTTTCGCTATTTTTGACGATTTTCTAAATTAAGTGGATTAGGGTTTTGGTAGTTGCGAAATACCTAAAATTTTGTATATATTGTATTGCAAATGGTGAAATTAATACAATTAAGAGTTGAGAGGTGCGATATCAAAGAAAGTTGGATTTCTCCTGATTAATGGTTTCCAGCGTAAATCTTTGTGTACTATGTGTATGATGTTGAAGTTTAATGTTGTGGAATTACATTCAATTACTTTACAAATTTACATGAACTAAAGCATAAACCATGAACAATAGCAAAAGTAATAACCAAGATCACAAGCAGAATAACCATGCACAAAGACACATGAGCACAGTAGAAAATGCTAAGACAAAATGATTATAATAGATTGATATATATTATTACAATGACGAGAGTTCCATATATATAGAACATATGGTGACCATCCATGAAAGGATGTGTCTCTTGGATAATAAGTAACTACTTATTTATTAAGTATATATATATATATATATATATATATATATATATATATATATAGAAGAATGTATTCCTGATGTTGTCCAAACATCAACACTTCCTCTCAACGAGGGAGACATTCTCAACCAAGGTTGTTCACCATAGGTACACCCCTGTGAGTGAATGTTAGCATGATGCTAACATTCACGTGGAAAACACCTAAAGCACCTCGAGTCCATATTATTCCTTGTCATGATCAAGGAAGGACTACGTCTGGGCCCATTTACCACAAGTGCACCTTTATGATAAATGTATCCTATCTCCCTTGGTATGCAACCCAATCTAGGAGAAGTTTCACCCAATGCTGAAACATGAACACTCCCTCTTAACTAGGGAGGTATCTTTCCATAGTAGTACACAACTACTGTCTAGAGACACACAGTCTTTCCCAGTGGTACAAAACCACCATAGTAGCAAAAGGTTTGTCACACATGGCACTCCCATGTATATTTCTAGAGGCTACACCCTCTAGAAACACTAGGGTAAACTCCCATAATGTGTGACGTCAAGGGTCAACTCCCCTGACATGTCCTCATGTGCTCTCCACATGGGACATTGGGCTATAATCCAAAACCCACTTATCCCTTCTCGGATAAGTGTCATCAAAGATCAATTCACTTCAGTCACAGAGGAGTACGATCTGGAGAATGTTTCAAGAAGCTACAAACATCAACACTCCCTTTCAACGAGGGAGTTATTCTCTGCCACACCAAGTCTGTCACAGAATTAATTGAACTTCATCCTGGTAAGGGGATTGATAAGAACATCAACAACCTGCTCATCTGTAGGAATGTATTGCACCGATACTTCCTTCCTTTGCACCATGTCTCAGATGTAATGGTACTTGATCTCAATGTGTTTCGATTTGTCATAAAACACTGGATTCTCTGAGAGCTTTACACAACTTTGATTATCACAATGAATAACGATGGAATCTAGCACATGTCCAAATAAATCTGCAAGGATCTTGTGAATCCACACTGCTTCACAGACTACCACACAATGCAATGTACTATGCTTCTGTAGTACTCAAGGCCACAAAAGTCTGTTTCCTGCTACACCAGGTAACCATGGCAGATCCCAAAGTGAAGCAACACTTGGAGGTGCTCTTCCTGTCCACTGCACTCCCTTCCCAATTAGATTCAGTATATCCCTGCAATCTCATGTCAATACTAGAAGTATATCTCAGACCATGTCCAATTGTTCCTCGTAGGTATCTCAACACATGCTTCACAAAAATCCAGTGTGTCTGTATTGGTTGGCTCATAAATTGGTAAGTGCATTCACTGCATATAAAATATATGGTCTAGTGTTAACCAGATACATCAATGATCCAATCAGTTGTTTGTATAGGGTCGGATCAATCTCGTCAGAATCAGAAGAAGACACACTTAGTTTCTTCAGATTCGTCACCATTGGTGTAGTCATGGGTTTACAATTCAACATTCCAAACTTTTTCAATATCTCAATTATGTACTTCCCCTGACTTAGGAAGATGTCATCAGTTCTCCACCACACCTCTAGTCCCAAGAAGTAGTGTATCATACCAAGGTCCTTCATCTCAATCTCATAGGCCAACGCATACTTTCATTCAGTAATAAGGCTCTCTGTACCGGTGATGAATAAATCATCAACATAGAGAACTAGAATCAGGGCCTCACCATTAACAGTCTTGTAGTACATGTTGGGATCAACGACACTTTTGTTGAAGACCAAACTCATCAGGTGTCCTTCAATCCTTGCATACCAAGCTCGAGGTGCCTGCTTGAGTCCATACAAGGCCTTCTTCAACCTACACACATGAGACTCCTTCTCATGTATGACGAAACCATCTGGCTGCTCGATGTATATTTCTTCCTCAATATCTCCATTGAGAAAGGTTGTCTTCACATCCATATGATGTAGTCTCCAAGCCATGGATGCTGCGAGGGCCATAATTGTCCGGATAGAAGTGTATCGAGCAACATGAGCAAATGTCTCCTCATAATCTATTCCCTCCACCTAAGAGAATCCTCTAGAAACAAATCTTGCTTTGTGCTTCTCAATGCTTCTGTCATCTGTATGTTTGATCTTATAGATCCATTTGTAAGTCACTACAGAATTCCCTTCATGTTTCATAACAATATCCCACACATCATTCTTCATGATGGACTGATACTCCTCCATCATGGCATCTCTCCATACTGGTTGACTAGATGCCTCCTAATAACATGAAGGCTCAGAATCAATGATGTAGCTCATAGCTACGGCATAGCAAAAATATCTCTGAGGTCTCTTTCTCTCTCGGAAGGTACAACGAGGAGTTGCATGTCCTTTTGCCTCCTGCAGAGTCTAATGAGCCCATGTAGGTCTCTTCTAACCTACTACATTATCTCTGGGAACATCAACTGGAGATACAGGATAAATGGGATCAATAGGCTCAACTGTCTCCCTCTGAACTGCTGGAGGGTGAGGGGGAGAAGGAACCATCTCTTCCTGTTTTTCATTATCAATTTCCATGTAAGATCCTCTAGATCTCATGAAGGATACCTCCTCCTCAAAGGTAACATCTCTACTCACGTCAATCTGTCTCTGACCAGGGATGTAGATATGGTATGCCTTCGAAGATCATTGTACCCCACAAATGTACCCTTTCTACCTGAAGGGTCTAGCTTGGTCCTTTTCTCTTTGGGTATATGAATGTATACTGGACACCCAAATACCCTGAAGTGTCCAAACTCAGGCTTGACTCCGGTGAAGGCCTCCTTGGAAGTCATGTTCCTTAAAGTCTTATGAGGACTTTTGTTCTAAACATATACCACGGTAATGGATGCTTCTGCCCACAAAAACATAGGTAAATGTTGATCATGATCATCGCCTTGACTGCCTCAACAATAGATATGTTCTTCCTCTCTGTGATCCCATTCTGTTGAGGGTTGTAAGGAACAATGTACTCCCTCTGAGGTGGTTCTGAATCAACATTAGAAGTGGAAGCATGTTGCTTTCCTTTCTTCCATGTAGGACAATTTTTCACATAGTGGCCATACTTGTCACATCTGAAGCACTGAACCTTTGACATGTCCTTCTTTTTTGTGCTCAGAAGTTGGTGCTGATTTCCTTCCTTTAAATGTTTTGCTGAAACCTCTTCTTTTTCCTTTTCTTTTCCTTGCATGAGTGGCAAGGGATTGGTTGTAATCATGATGGGAACATTGCATGCCTCTAGCTGTAAGTTTGGTTTCCTCTTGAGTACAGTCTTCCCATAAACAGTCAAACTTGGGCAATTTGGATCGCCCACTGATACTTTGAATGAATGGATCCCAATGGATTGGAAGACCATTAAGGGTAATCATGAAAAGTTATCTATCAGAGATGATTTCACCAATAGCGCTCAACTGACCTTTGATCTCTGAAATCTTCATGAAGAAGGTGGTAATTGTATAAGACTTCACTTATGAAGCTGGTATCTCAAGGCAAGTGCTCTGTTGGTGTTGTTTCTCTCAAAAAAATTCTTCAAGGCATCATACATCTGCTTAGTTGTCTTCAAGTTGGATATGTGAGAGAATAAATGGTCTCTCACAGAATATATGATGATCTTTCTGGCTTTTTCATCATTCTTCCTCCATTGAGATTTTTCAGCATCATCAGTTGATTCTGGTACAACTTCTTCAACGTACTTCATTAGGTCACTCTCTTCTAGAGTGATGAGAAATCTAGCTTTCCAAGGACTAAAGTTGGCTGTTCCATCAAGTCTATCTTCCACCAAAATACAGTTCACCATGTTTGTTGGAAGAGTGCAGAAACTTTAACCTGAGTTGCAGTTGCAACAAAACAACGAATTGCAGGAAAGGTACAACGAGTTGTTGTAGAAGGTCAATGTCTATGCAATAGTCTTCTTTCAAGAACGTTGCTCTGATACCATGTTGGAGTTTAATGTTGTTCAATTATATTGAGTTACTTTACAAATTTACATGAACTGAAGCATAAACCATGAACAATAGCAAAAGTAATAACCAAGATCACAATAAGAATAACCATGAACAGAGACACATGAGTACAGTAGAAAATGCTAAGACAAAATGATTATAATAGATTGATATATATTATTACAATGATGAGAGTTCCATATATATAGAACATACGGTGACCATAAGGATGTGTCCCTTGGATAATAAGTAACTACTTATTTATTAAGTATATTTATAAGTTGTATTATAAATATCATGCCATATATATATATGGAAGAATGTATTCCCGATGTTTTCCAAACATCAACATATGATCCATTGATTAATTTTTGTTTTTCTCATAATATGTATGCATTGTTTTACTTCATAGGTTTAAAACTTACATGTGGTATCATAGCACACTTTTGGCTTCAGGGGCACGCCTTTGTTGCTGACATTTTGGCTCAATCTTGATAGATAAAGTTTATCTTGGGTCTATGATAAACCTGAGTTCAGTGGGAGTTTTGCAGTGGTCATTCTTGTGTTGAAAGATAATGTCAAGGAGTTCTTGAATCGATATTGAGAAGCTCAATGGAAAAAAATTTGAGCTATGGAAGCTTAAGACGGAGGACCTTCTTGTAGACAAAGACCAATGGATCAGTGTGGATCTTGGTACATGACCTATTGGTACACAACCTATTAGTACACAAACTACTAGTACTCAATCTACTTGTATGTCGAAAGAAGATTGGGAGAATCTGGACATAAGAGAAAGGATTACGATTTGACTATGCCTAGCTAATTTAGTGTTATTAAATGTGTCGGGAGAATCTACAACCAAGGAACTATGGGAAAATTTGGGGAATTTGTATCAATAAAATTCCTTGGTAAACAAGTTGTTTCTTCGAAAGAAGTTGTATCATATGAGGATGGAAGATGGAGATTCTATGACAGAGCATCTAAATGCCTTCAATACTCTAGTAAGTCAACTTGGATATTTTAATATTACGCTTGCAGAAGAAGATAACTGTATTAATTTGTCATGTTCTTTGCTAGACTCCTGGGATAATATGGTTGTAAGAATTGGTAGTAGCACTCAATTTGTATTGAATTAGTATCAGGATGTAGTTTCATCCTTGTTATCAGAAGAGATGAGGAGAAACATCATGGATAGTCATAACACAAATGATCTATTTGTAAAAGGTCCTCCCAAATATAGGGATACGAATAAGTCTTCGGGGGAGGGGGAGATATGAATCTAAATGTAGGTTGATGTAGATTATTTTTAGAACGAAGAGAAAGCAAAGATATTACAATGAAATACACACAAATATTTCCAGAAACAAAGAAATACAACAATACATGATTTCTATTAATGAAATAAATGTACAGAGACTATAAAAATATAGTGAATGAGCTCGCTAGAATGGTGGAAGCTTATCTCTGAGAAGAGATATGAAGTCTATGCTCATTCGCAAGAAGATGAGTACAATGAGGCTTTGAAGGAATTTTTACAATAAACATGAATTCCAAAACCCTAGACATCCAAAAACCTAACCTTAGGAGATGAAGCGCCAAAAGTCATGTGGGCCATGTTAGGGTAAGTTAGTACATCAAATTCCCGAGGTTGTAACTTTTGCATACGACCTCTGGTTTAGGCATATGATAGCCCGTTGGAAAGGTCTTTTCGAGAACTACACATTATGCCATCAAAATTTTACTTTGAAAAAAATTTGACTGTGACAAGCCCAAAAAACGTTGTTTAGGGCCTCAAAACAGCCCCAGAAGTACAAAAAGATGTATTGACATGAAAAATTCCAAAATAAGCTAGTTGGAATAAGTGGGAGGCCACCAATATCCACCTGTATGCTATGTAGGGATTCAATACAACCCCAAAAGTGTATAACCGACAAGCTCTGTGAGTAGCTCTATGTGTGTACGCATTATGTGTAGCTCCACATGTATCTGTAGGATTAGGCCCCATTGAGTAGTCCCCTCCCTGTGGATTAGTCCCATTGGATTAGGCCCCTCCCTCTCCCTATGAATAGTCCCCTTCGATTAGTCCCTATGACCTGTAGCCCTTGTGAGTAGGCCCCTCCCTGTGAGTAGCTGTAGGAGTATTTCAGTGAGTAGCTCTACGTGCATCTTCTTTGAGTACTATATGTGTAGCTCTACACGTGTATCTTCTATGAGTAATCTTCAATGTGTGAGTCTGCTATGTGAGGTGTTGTATGTGAGGTAGGAACCATGTGTTCTGTATCGATCGGTAAGGCTGCCAACGTTCAAGTTGTGATTCGTCTGTCCCTGTTGGACCGCCCCTCTCGGCCAATGTTGTTTGTTGTCCATTGTCCCACCCCTTTCTGTCGATGTAGGCAATCAATAAAAAAAGAAAGCATCAGCCACTTCCTTGAATTGGTAAACCGGTGTTGTGAACACTATGACTTTGATAAGAGGGAAGTAGTCTCCAGAAATGGAATAGCAGTTCTCACACTTACACCTAAGGCCTTTGAGAGAATGCTCTTGTTCCCAAATAGAGCAGAGATGTCACCTTTGAAATTTGATACTTTGTCTGACATATTCCTAGGTGTAAGTCCTAAGTTCAAAGATGGGTTATTGAAAATGAATTTGAAACAAGGAACCCCTATTCATACTAGCTAACCTATATCTTTCTCCTCATACCTTTTGACCCCAATGTCCAAAATTGTTGTGTCTATGATAGCCCAGATATTGGGTCTCAATTCTGGTTATGTAATTAATGCTACTATTCTTGGTTTTCTGGTCACCTTACAACATCTTTAAGAAAACTCATATGTTATATTTTACTTGTGTACCTTTTTATCTGATGCCCTACACCAACAATTCCTAGACTTTAGGGGCACCAAATCCTTTAGATACCAATCTAATCTGGTTCATCTCTTGATTCACTAAAACTATTCTCACATGGGGGATCTACATCCCATGATGGTAAATGAAAATCACATATCTCTCCCAACCATTGAATGGCTCCCCATGGTGAGGAAGCCAGTGACCAACAAAGGATTCATAACCTATTTTCATTTTTTCATGTATGTTGTCTACTATGTCATTTTCAATGAAAAGCTTCCAAGAGTGATTCCTCTGATGCAAGAATCACTCCAACTCAGTAAGGATACCAACACTGGAGAGTAGTACCTTTTTTAAGACTTCACTGTGATCCGGGTATATGGTATGGAAGATGAGCCATACAAATTGCCAGCTTTCCTGACACCAAGGATATTTTCTTTGGAGTACATCAAGCAAAGGTTTCTTAGTGACCATGTTCATTTTTCCATTAGAAGAGCTGCCATCACATTCAAGTTGCCTAAGGAAGTTGGGCCATTTCTGATGAAATCTAGATTGGCTTATGAAGAAACTGATAAGATCTTATCAGTTTTAGATTTTTGAAAAGCGCAAGCATGGGTATATGATCCCCATGATGTCATATATAATAAGAGAATGGATCAACGGAAGGAGGCCCACAAGCATCAACCTAACTTCACACTGGAGAAAGATGCTAATAAGACCAGTTGGGAAGAGGTGAAATTTATTGTTCTGACTTCCACCACACAGACAAACCAACAATCAGGTGTCAAAAGAGGCAGACCCGATGAACGAGGAGAAGAAGTTTCTAGTGAGCTAATAGATAAAATGGAAATGATAGAACACAAAGACTTGGAAAAGGCCCTTATGGTTTATGTAGGTGAAAATCTCAGCATGACAAGTGAGCCTGCCAGCAACTCCCTTCCCGAGTCAGATCCTTAATGAATATTGTTAGATTTACAAAACATATGGGCAATGACCACAACTCTGCCCAATATTGAAAAAGTGATTTTCTATCCCCGTCATTTTGTTCTGCGACTTTTGTAGATAAAACACTCACAAAAAACAGAACTATCGATCCCTACAAGCTCTTGCATAAAGATTTGAAAGATCCTGTTTCAGGGTAAAGGAGAGTAGCAATGCTCCAGGGGGAGGAGGGCATGGTGGGCATGGAGGAGGATATCATGGCAGGAAAAGTGGTAGTTGAGGCGGCCCTGTACGATGTTATCACTGCGATGAAGTAGAACACATCTCTTAGGATTGTCCTAACCCACAGAGACCTCAGTGTGTCTACTGCAGGACCACTTCCCACACAACAGAAGATTTTCCAGACTTGTTAGATAAATGGTAGGCTCGAACGCGACAGTGCAACGCTAATTTGGTAAACTTGGAACCATGAACCATTGGAGAATATGGGATGCAAATAATCAATACTGTTACATGAGGGGTATCCCACATAGTTGGTGATGCTATGAATAATGCACCTCTTCAGTTTAGGAAGGCTGCATCTGCAGCCCTGGGATTTTGTGCTGGAAATAAAAAGACTGACTTCAGAGAAGCATTGGATATCATGAGAGAGGAAGTTGTGACCATAAAAATTGGTACAATTGCTACCCAAGTAGCACATATCCCTGTAATTGGTCCCAGAAGTGGGGAAATACTTCAAAGGCCGCAACATGGTCAGATGGATAGAGAAAATCCTTACAATAAATATAATACCTCTTCCGGTCCCTAATAATAATTTTATAGGATGAACACTTGACTGGGATGTTGCAGACGACCTTAAAAAAACTAATTGAAAGTGGAGAGGAAGAACCCATCAATTATCCTCTACCTGATAAACATGCACCTCGGATTGGAAAGAAAAATAAGTTCTAAAAAGGTCGAGAGTTCAGGATGGATGCCCAGATCGATGGATACGATGTTCGGGATGTCATGATAGACTTTGGGTCTAATGTTCACATCCTCCCGAAGAAATCATGGGAATCAATGGGGAGACCACGGTTGGTGTACTCTCCCATTCAGTTGTGACTAGAAAATCAATACAAGATCTACCTAATTGGCCGATTGGAAAATGTCAAAGTCAGTCTTGCAAACATAAAAACAATTGCACACTTCTTAGTAATTTATATCTTAGATGAGAGTGACTCCTATTCCGCACTTTTTGGAATTGAGTGGACTAATGATAATGATGCTGCAATCAACCTTAAGAGAGGGGAGATGTCCTTTGAAGCAGATGGAATCTAGGTGATTTAGCTAATTGACCCAACCAAGTGACCCAGATACACTAAGCCTGCAAACGATGGCATGGATAGATCTATGGTTGAATACATCTATAATTTCACTACTAGCATGAGGAATGACTATGTTAATCCTATCGTTGATGGTGCTGTTAGCTAGCACAAAATCTGTTCATTTGACTCTGACAGTAAGGATGCTATGTTGAATTGGTAGGAACACAACCACTAGCTGTCTTCCAGGCATTATGCCTCAGTCAAAGTGGTACATTGGATTGGTGCAGAGTTGCGGGGTCTCCCAATATATGATAGAACCAACGATGTTGAGGACTATATGGACAGAATGGAGCAAGAAGTTCCACAAGAACAGTTGATTCCAAGACTATATGTTGTGTTGTGAGGTACTCCTTCTAGATGGTGGGCTACACATAAAGAAGAGCTAAGTAGTTTGGAGAAGGTCGAGCCTACGTTGCGGTATCACTTCCTTCCACCACCAAAATTCTAGATCATTTATATTCCCAATGCAGATGACAACTCCTTGGAACCTATAGATTTCTATCAAGGAAGGACAGACCCAAAGATTCAAGAGGGTCCCCACAGTATGGATGTGAGTGACACTAGTCGTTCGCAAGACCACAATTTCTAGCAAAAGTATTGGAGAGCATGAAGGGATATATGAAATGCTTCCGCAATATATAAAAAGACCCAGATGAAAAATATGACCTAGACAAGCCATCTGGTGTTCAAAGAAGTAGAAGGGGAGAGGTTGGTTACAGAGACAACAAACGAACCAAGTGGTGAGATATTCAAAGAGCCACTTAAACTCAAATAGTTGAACATTGGGACAGAAGACCAACCACGACTAGCTTCTATTGGAGACTAATGGGATCATCAAACAATGTCAGAGGTTGTGGCTCTGCTTAGAGAATATGTTTACTTGTTTCCACAAAACTTCACATAGATGAAGGGCATCAAAGGTGAGTTGGGAGAATTGTGAATTGAATTAAAGCCAGGCACAAAGCCTATAAAGACGAGATGTTATCGGAAAAATCCTAGGAAAAAAGAAAAAGTGAAATAAGAGATCGATAAGATGCTTAAGGCCAAGTTGATCTTCCCTGTGGAAGAATCAAATTGGATCATCCCAATAGTAATACAAAACAAAAAATACTGGAAGGGGAGAGATTCATGTCTATGTGGATTTTATGGGTCTGAATGCAGATTGCATTCACGGTTCCTTTCCTACCCCTTTCAGCGATGAAGTTCTAGATCATGTTGCGGGAAAGGAAGCCTATTAGTTTACTAGTGATTTTTCTAGGTACCATTATGTTCGTATTGCAGAAGAAGACAAGAAGAATAAAACCTTATCGAATGGGGCTCGTATGTATCAAATGTGATGCCTTTGGGCTTTAAAAATGCCCCCGCTGTATTCTCTAGAATTGTTATAGCTGTGTTTGGAGGGTTACCTGGATGAATGGACAGTAGATAGTCTACTGAAGGATCACGTGGAGATGTTGTGACTGATGTTAGAGAGGTTCCGACAGTTGTAACTATCCATTAACTTAAATAAATGTATTTTTTGCATGTCATTCGACACCTTGCTCGACCATGTGGTTTGAAAGAATGGTGTTCTTGTGGATCTAGCTAATATTGCCACTATTGTAAACCTAGAGGCTCTGACCAACATCACGATGTTACGATCTACATTAGGGCACATTGGAGATTAAAAAAGGTTCATCAGAGGCTATGCAGAAATCACAAAACCTATGGAGAGGCTTCTAAGGAAAACCGAGGATCCACAAAAATGAGAACACTAGACCTTATCCCTGTAAGGAAAAATGTGAATAGACCACCTCCCAATTCTAAAGCCATCACCTTTGATTGCGACTAGGATATCGAGGCTCATCTTCCTTCTTCCACCCCCTTCCAAATAGGGGTCGACGTGAGGGGCACCATTAGGCTCTTCTATATTCATTGATGTTTAATGGACAAAGGGGCCTCCTCTTGTATCATGTCCTTCTCTACTTGGGAGCACCTTGGATCTCCAACCCTCATTCCACCAATGAATGAGTTATGGGACTTTGATGGTATACTCTGTAACCCAACATGTATTGTGCCTAATCTCCCAATTGAGTTAGGTGATAATATGATCTTGATAGATGTCATAGTCATGACCGGTCCGGTGGACTACAAGATCCTCCTTGGGCATGATTACATCTATGCCATGAATGTTGTGGTGTCTTCACTCTTTTGGGTCATGAAATTACCTCATGAAGGATTCATCGTCACCATCAATCATCTCGCATACTGTGTTCCCCCCACCATGTCCAACACTTAACATAATCTCACCTTATGTTGCTCACACTGAGCCAAAAGAGATGTCACCATTACAGAGAAACACGTTGAACTTAAAACTATCAAGATGAGCCAAGTGGAATTTGGAACAGGTGGGTGGCCACCAATATCCACTTGGATCAGTCCTCCCCCCTTAGGAAGGAATGGTATCCATTGCATTGAGATTCTGTGGAAGAGAGGAAATCATTTTCTGAATATGAATCTTGGCGAGTTGCTTGCCTTGCTAAATAAGTTACTTCGCTTGGTTTGTGGAAGGATGGCACGAATTTGTTGCTGGCAGAGTTGAATCTGTCCCACCAACCTGTTGTATCTTGGCTTGACCAGGAATTGTGTAGGAACCATCATAGGTGAAGAAGCAATATCTTCTTTCCCTTCTGCAATATGATTCTACTGGATAGAAGGTGTTGAGGCTGCAGTGGTTGCAGTGGCCTTCTGTTCATCCTTTGAACAGATTGTGAAGAGGCTGAATTTAATGGTATGAGAGATTACCTTGCGACACTGTTTTGGTAGAACATTAGTCGGAAATACCTCTAGTATCCTATAAAGCTGACCCCCCAAAATAATAATGACACTACAAGGTTAAGACTCGTAAACAACATGACGTTTCCATATATATGGTTGGCCCAAAACAACATCACACAAATCAAGAGGGGAAACATCACTCACTACCTCATCCTTGAAGGGATGGATGCCATAAGACATGCGAGACGGTTGGATGACACAAATATCTCATCCTTGGAGAAGCCACCCAATGTTGTAAGGCTGTGGGTGTGGTGTTGTCAACAACCCCAAGTATTCAACGACCTCAACTAAGATGAGGTTCTTCTGGTTTCCACTCTTAACAATGAAATGTAATGGGGTCCCTTTCACCCACATCTATGAATGGAAGAGGTGTTCACCCTCTTCAATATCTGTTGGTTCTTTTGGTTGAATTGTTGCGGTCATGACAGTAGCAGTGGGGTATGCATCAATGATCTGCTTTTTTTTCATTATTTTCAGGATCAGAATCTGAATCAGGGCTCAACTCCTTACCAATGACTATTTTGAGCAATTATCATCAGGTGTGTGCCAAGGGATTTTGTGGAAGTCACACCGCTTCCTAGTATCATTCTTTGTCTTTCCCTTACCCTTATTTTCCCATGTCTTGGACTGGTTCTCAGGAGGATGTCTGTTAGGGTCGTATTTATTATTCTTTGGTTTTTTTGTATTTGTAGACCCAAATTCCCATTTGTTTTGGTGCCTAAATTTCTGCTCAATTTTGACAACATATTGATAGGCATCTCCCAGTGATGATATGTTTAGGAAATCCATTTCGGTTTGGATGTACCTATCTAGAGCCGCACATTATTTCCAAACCAGATACCACTCGAAGTCTCTGATACGTAGCTTGGTGCGAAAGGTATGGAAATTATTTTTGAACTCTAGCACCATTTGGCCTCTCTCTTGCCATGGTGTGGTCCATCTCATGTACTTTTCTTCATATTTATCAACAAGGTAATATTGTTCCTTGACTGCATCCACAAAAAATCTAAAGTGGGCTTGACGCTATATATTCCAGATTCCTCTGTTCCAGTAAGTTTCCCACCAATGTTTGACATGGGGGAGAGCCTTGAGGAGTGCGAAGGTGATATTTTACCTGTAGGAAAATTTGTGAACAAAGAAATAACCTTCTAGCAGATTTAACCCTTTTTCTAGGGCATTTGCATCTACATGACCTTCAAATATGGGAATATAAAAATTAACTTTTACCTTGAAGGGAGAGGTTCCTCCAAAGTGGTCGCTTGATGAATATGCGCATGTTGGTATCAACAAAAGTTGAAGGATCTGGGAAAATTTCTCCATCATTTCATCCCTATGTCACGGGAGAGCTTGCTCAAGCAACAAGTTAATAGAATCTTTTTCTCCACCGTTTTTCTTTTCTTCTGCCATGGAGGGTTTCTTGGGCATGTGGGAGCATTTTTCCTCAAGAGAGACAAGCTCGAGACCCAACTTGCTATACTCAGACCTCGTTGGGGACATGCATTGAAAAACGATCATGAGAAGACTGCTCTAATACCACTGATCTGGATTATTTTTGGAACAAAATGAAAGTAGAGATATTACAATAAAATACACACAAATATTTCCATAAATAGATAAATACAACAATACATGATTTCTATTAATGAAAGAAATGTATAGAGACTATAAAAATACAGAGTGAATGAACTCGCTAGATGGTGGCAACTTTTCTCTGAGAAGAGATGTGACAACTATGCTCATTCACAAGAATATGAGTATAATGAGGCTCTGAAGGGATTTTTACAATAAACATGAATTCCAAAACCCTAGACATCCAAAACCTAACCCTAGAAGATGAAGCGCAAAAATTCATGTGGGCCCTGTTGGGGTAAGTTAGTATATCAAATTCCCGGGGTCGTAACTTTTTCATACGATCTCTGTTTTAGGGATTTGATATCTTGTTGGAAAGGTCTTTTCGAGAACTACATATTATGAAATCAAAATTTGACTTGGTCAACAATTTGACTGTGGCAAGCCAACAAAACGTTGTTTAGGGCCTCAAAACGGGCCGAGAAGTACATAAAGATGTACTGACATGAAATATGCCAAAATAATCCAGTTGGAATAGGTGGGAGACCACCAATATTCACCTGGATTTTTTGTAGGGATTCAAGATAGCCCTGGAAGTGTAGGACCCACAATTACAAAGAGATGTCACCATTGTAGAGAAACGTGCTAAACTGAAAATTGTCAAGATGAGCCAAGTGGAATTTGGAACATGTGGGTGGCCACCAATATCCACTTGGATCATAGGTCTTCGAGGGGGGAGGGAGATATAAATCTAAAGGTAAGTCTAAATCCCCTAGAAAATCATTGAGGAAATGCTAGAAATGTGGTAAAGTTGAGCATTATAAGAAAGATTACAGGTCTAAGAAAGTTGATAAAGAAAAGGGATTTGATGATGCCTCTTCCACAGAGGCAAAAACCTCCATAGAATAAGGAGGTGATGTTTTCCTGACATCTATAGGTACACATGAATATCATGATGTATGGTTGATCGATTTAGGTAAATCATTTCATATGATTCCTCACAGGGAGTGGTTCAATGAATATGAAAGGTATGATGGTGGTGATGTCTTCCTAGGAGATGAATCGATAGCCAGAATAATGGGACGTGGAAGGGTTAAGTTGTTTCTAAAAGTGTTATAATTTTAGAAGTTACAATTATCTTCTTTAAAATTAATTAACAATTGCATGTAATAGGATCACTAAAAGATAAACAATCATAGAACACAAGATATATCCTAGGAAACCCCCGTGGGGGAGAAAACCCAACAACCAATTCTTCAGTATAGATTCCTTCAACCAATACAATGTCACGTTATAAATCTCCACAAATAGACCAAGACCAATATACCAAAGGCCAAGAAACCAAGACCTCTTGCGCTACACCTTCTTTTCTATGCTCCAAATACACAAGAGAATGGGAGTTGTGTGTGTGTACAAATGAGAGGAAATCGACCTCTATTTATTCACATAATTGACTTCTGAAAAGATGCAACCCTAACAGGGGTTGTTTTGAATTTTAAAATAAAGATAACAATAAAATACTAAATTATTTTGAGCTGACTTATACGATAAGATTACAATAACCTTCTCAAGGTTTGACCAATACAAATACAAAAGAATATCTTCTGTAGTTACATCAAAAGATCAACACTCCCTCTTAACTAGGAAGGTATTCTTTGTTGCCACACGAGTTCATGACCATTGACTGTTGAACATATGAATCTATACATCATCAGATATCCATAGTACAACATGAATTCACAGCCAATGCATCCAAGGACTGTGGGTAACTCTCAAATAGCTTCAATATGTCACCATGACATCCACTACCTCACAATGCATTTGTACCTCATCATATGCACCCATGTGACTTCATAGCCAATGCATCGAAGGCATGTGGGTAGCTTTCAAATAGCTACAATACGTCCCCATGACATCCACTACCCCGCAATACATTTTTACCTCATCACTCCCTCTGAATAGGGACCACGGAAATCTTTTCCTTGAAGTGCTCAAACTTCATCCTCGATAGTGGCTTGGTCAACACGTCCACAACTTGCTCCTCGATAGTCACATATTGGAGCTTCACTGCTCCGCTCTGCACCATATCCCTGATATAGTGATATTTGATCTTGATATGCTTCGACCTGTCATGGAACATCAGATTCTCTGACATCTTCATGCAACTCTGGTTGTCACAGCAAATGCAGGTCGCCTCTAGTTTGAGACCAAATAACCTAGACATCATCTTTTGAAGCCACACTGCTTATATACATACTTCACATGCTATCACATATTCAGCCTCAGCCATAATGAGTGCTACACATCATTGCTTCCTTCTTCTGCACGAAACCATACTAGAGCCTAGACTAAAGCAATATGTCGAAGTACTCTTCTGATCATGAATACTGTCGGCTCAATCTGAGTTTGAATATCCAGATAACTAAAATTCATGGTCTATCACATACCTGAGACCATAATCCAATGTACCCTTAAGATACCTCATCACATGTTTTGCTGTGACCAAATGAACCTGCCTAGGATTCTCCATACATTGACTCAAGGTGTTCACAACAAAACATATATCTGATCTCATTTTCATCAAGTACGTCAATGAACCCACCATCTTCCTATATAAAGTAACATCCAGAGTCTCTGAAATCATATCCTACAAAAAATTCAGATTTGATACCATAGGTGTAGCCATTTCCTTGCAATCGAACATTCTGATCCTCTTCAGGATATCCACTGCATACTTCCCTTAATTCAGAAAGATCTCATCCTGTCTCTTCCATACCTCAAGACCCAAAAAGTAATGCATCATCTTGAGATCTTTCATCTCAAACTCAACAACCAGTTTTATCTTACACTTTGATATGAGATTTTCCACACTTGTTAGAAACAGGTCATCCACATACAAAAGTAGTATTACCAGACCATCATCCACAACCTTAAAGTAAAGTTTAGGATCTGCACTACTGTTTGTAATTCCTAAGCTCGCCAAAAAATTGTCGATCCTTCCATAACATGCTCTGGGTTCCCGCTTTAATGCATATAAATCCTTCTTCAATATGAACACATGCGTTTCTCTGTCATGTACCTTGAACTTCTGTGGATTCTCCACATATACTTCCTGTTTTATTTCACCGTTTAAGAAGGATGTATTCACATCCATCTAATGCACCTTCCATTTCATTACTACGACCAACGCAAGTATAGTCCCGATCGAGGTATATCTCACCACAAGAGAAAATGTCTCCTCATAGTCAATGCCCTCCTTCTGAGAGAATACTCGAGCCACAAATCTATCCTTATACTTTTTAATATTGCCATTAGCTGCATGTTTCATCTTGTAGATCCATTTTGAATTTACTAATTATTTCTCCTATGGTATGTGGACCACATCCAAGACATCATTCTTCACTATGGACTGATATTCCCCCATGGCATCCTTCCATACCCTCTTTTCTGCAACCTCTTCATAATTGTACGATTCTGCATCCATGATATCACGTAAACATGCCACATAGCTGGAATACGGTTTCGGCTTCTTACTTTCCCTGAGATAATTTCTGGGGCACAATATCTTTGTGCATCTTTGATGAGCTCTTGTTCCAAATTTGGTCTTCTCTTGCATGAAGGCATCTCTGCTGGCCTTTGAGGTTATTCCATGTCACTATCCTCATGAATGAATTCCTCTCGTTCAACTTTATCTTCCCCTAGAACTCTAGTAAATTCATTCTCCTCCTCATGAACCTCTTTTGCACAACCCTGTTTTGATTTGCTGAAAGCTGCACTCTCATCGAAGGTGACATATTGGCTAATATTAAATTTTAGACGACCGAGAATATATATCTTGTATGCCTTCGATGTGTCAATGTAACCAACAAATATGCCATTCTTTCCAGATGGATCCAATTTTGTCATGTTTTCCTTGGGACATGCACAAATACGAGGCAACCAAATATCCTTAGATGGATGACTTCCGACTTCTTTCTTGAAAACATCTCCTCTGGTGTCTTGTTTTCAAGTACTTTGTGGGGAATTTTGTTCTGCACATACACTATAGTCTTTGTTGCTTCTGCCCACATATGCAGAGATAGATCTTAATCATGGATCATAGCCTTCACTACTTCCATGATCGTCTGATTCTTCCTTTCTGCTATTCCATTCTACTGAGGATTGTAGGGAGTAGAAAGATCCCTCTTAATCCCAGCTTCATTGCAATATTCTTTGAATTCCTATGAAGTGAATTCTCCTCCATTATCTGATCACAAGGTCTTTATCTTCCCCTCTATCAAGTTTTCTACTAGTGCCTTAAATTCTTTGAATTTTCCAAACACTTCATTCTTTGCATTCAACAAATAGATCCAAGTTTTATGTGAGTAATCATCAATAAAAGACACATAATATAAATACTCACTTAGTGAAGTTGTTGGCATCACTCCACACACTTTCGAGTGCACGATGTCCAATACTCTTTTGGCTCTACTATCGCTGCTAGGAAAGGAGTGCTTCACATTCTTTCCTTATACACAACCTTTGCACACGTCATCTGGTTTTTCCCAGATCTCTAGTATTCCCATCACCATATTGCTCACACTCAGTATGGCCTTGTAATGTAAGTGAGAAAATATCCTATGCCATAATTCACTGGGATTCACATGTTAATATTATGGTAGCTGCGGGAGGTATTTACCTCCCACGTGTGAACCTGATGAGAATAGAAGACTCCGGGAAGCAAGAGAAACCCTAATGAGTTGGCCAATAACACTAGAAGCCTTGTCGGCTCAAGAAGATAATTTATATTAGGCTATTAGCCTCCAAGAGAAGAAGTCGACTAGAAATTATAATAATATACTAAAAAAACACTTATCCAGAAGGAGAAGTCGGCCCCAACAAAATTGGCAGAACCACTATAAATACAGGGTGCCAGTTCTCATTTATCACATCTCAGAATTGTAGTTCCCAGTTTGGTGCGTACTGCAGTTGCAGTCTTGTGCACATGTTTGGAGGAGAGCTGCAGGTGCAGCTGCAACAACATCAAGTTTTCAGTATTGGCTTGAATATCTCTTGGCTAGGGTTTGGGACTATCTAATCAGTCTTTTGTGATGCGCTATCCTTGGGGATTGATGCGCTACTCTTTGTTTGGCTATCTAGCCTATGGTTTGCTTCCGGAGGAATTCTTAGTCAAGGTTAAGGTGCTCGGAGGGGGGCTTCGGCCTATGGTTGGGTGACGAAGGTATCGTCAATGGTAAAGCGAGCACACCATCTTCTATATTCTAATAGGTTATGGGCCCACACCCCTTCAGTCAACCTAAAACGCTGGAAGGAAACATAGCCGCTAGACATTGAGCTCGTTGAGGAACTGTTGCTAGGGTTACTAGCAGGAGCAGTTTCCAAAAGCATTGCAGCTAGGGTTACTAGCAGAAGCAGTTACAGAAACCCTAAACCTCTTGTCGAGGCACCTTAAGTGACAAGATTGACCTAATCTCCAGATAGATCAGTGCACCCTAGCCCAACGTATCTCCTGGTACTCTCAGAAGGCCAAGACGTGAAGTTTGGATTTCTGGTCAAATCTAGGGTTTGACCAAGTCAAGCAAGCCATGATGAACTATATGAAGTCTGAGAACAAGCTAGAAGACAAGGATTGACCTCATCCTTTCTAAGAATAAAGTGTTGGATATTGTGAAAGGAAAGATCGTGAAGCCAGAGTTTGAAGAAGGAGAAGAGAAGGAACCCCAGAACGTTGCAGCTATGGAGAAGTTCAAAGACATTGACATCAATGCCATGCGTATCATAATGGATTCCATAAAAGACCACTTGATACCCTACAACTCCCATCTTGACTCATCGAAGAAGATGTACGATGCCCTAACAAATATCTTCTCAGTCAGAAACATTGGACAATTTATGAGTTTGAAGAATGAGCTCTGTGACATGAAGATGAATGATGATGATAGCATAACATCATACTTTGTAAGGATCTCCCAGCTAAGAGATCAACTACAAGCTATTGAAGAGATCACTTCAGAAAAGGAATTGGTGAACATAGCACTCAATGGTCTTCCCAAGACATGGGATTCATTTGCCGCAAGCATGAACACAAGGAAGGAGTACCCGACATTTGAAGAACTTTGGACTTGTTGTGCTCAAGAAGAATCAAGGATCAATGCAAAAGAGAAACCTCAAAAGAAGTACGATGATCAAGCCTTCACAGCAAGATTCAAGAACTTCAGGGAAAAAAGAAAGTTCGATTCAAGAAGGAAGCCAAAACAAAGAAAAGACATTTCAGAAATACAGTGCTTCAACTATCAAAAGTACGGTCACTACAGGAATCAGTGTCCCGAGCTAAAGAAAAGGAAGGAGAAACACGAAGCATCGATTGCCGAAGAAAAGGAACCTGCAAAGAAGACTAAGTAGGATGGAAGAGATTTCTTCTACTAAAAGGTAACAACACTCTTCTTATTTTCTTGTACATATCTTGCTTGCATTGTCCTTGTACATATCTTGTATATCTATCTCTTGGAAGATAATGTGTTCCAATAAGAACTATACCTATGAAAGAACAAACAAGATGAAAAGAGTTATCATTAGATATCACACATGAAAGAATGAAATATATCATGTGAAAGCCATTACAAGATAAGCCGAAATCAGAATCAATCTTGAAGAGACTTAGAAGTCAGA
>ML802957.1:68387-98117 GCA_009831015.1 Picea engelmannii
GAAACCACATCGATCCATCTTCATCATGTATCAATGACAACTCATTGATCCATCTTTATCTATGCATTCTCATCAAGGACAATACATGTTATATTACATCAATCATCAATCAATCAATCCTTTGACATCAATCAATCACTTGACATCAATCAATCAAACCATTGGCATCAATGACAACATGATCCAACAGAGTGTGTGTACCAACCATTGTTGGATCCAGGGAACATGCACAAGGTTTAAAACCCTTTTGAATTGCACAAGAGTGTGGAAATCACGATACACGAAGCACCAACATCATCAGGACCATCCATCGGGAGGGACACGTGGAAAGCAATCAACCTTTTGCTGAATCGTAACTTGAACAAGTTAAAGGGCAAGTTTGTGAGAATTCACGAAACATGAATTCGCGATTGGATCACAATCACTGATCCAAGAGAGATCTGGGTTGTTCAATGTTCAGGAATAATATCGACATTTCAGGAATCGGGAGAAGCGAGATGCGTGGAGGCGTAAACGCCTGAAACCCAAAAACCGAAAGTCCTGAGAGAGAGATACACTGTATATCTGGAGAAAATATCTTGACCATTGGATCGAGCAGAAGAACAGAGAGTAATTTCGGGAGTTCGACTGTCGGGAGAATGGGATGTGCTAACACACAAACTCTCGATACCCAAAATCGTGAAATCCCGAAGAGCCGAAGTAGTGAGTCGGGCTGACGCCACTTGGATGGTGTGAACACGTGGGATGTGTACCACGTACCAGTGGGCCCGAAGGAAAAGTAGATGCAGTGGGTCCGGGGGGGGCGTCACCCGAGGTAACGTGGACCTTGTTAAGCACATCATGTGTCACCACCCTGGTTGGTGACAGCTGTGCTGTGGGCCTGGGGTGAGAAAAGTCAGGAGTTCGGAAGTTGAGAGTTGGAAAGGGAAGCGAGGGTGAGAGCCTCCAGGACTGAAACCCAAAACCATGAAGTTTCGTTTAGAGAACCTAGTGGTCTAACGTTGGTCATATCCCATGATCACATGGGTGGAGCACCAAGAAAAAGGGGCTATTACCCGAAAGTTACAGAGCCAAATAGAACTCGGAAGATTCGTGAAATCAAATCATTTTCTTGAATTGGATTGGTTTTGAATGTGTGGAATTTGTTAAGGAGAGATGGCCTGACAAATTTTGGTTGTCTACACGTTGTGATTGCAGAAGTTTGACGAGTGCCAAAACTTATTAGAATTGCCACGGAGCGCAAAGAAATGGAAGAGACACAAAAGGATTCTAGTTCAGGAAACAAAAGAAAAGGAATGGATGTCCACTTTGGAGTTGAAGGATTGAACTCCAATGGGCACGAAAAATAGATAGATAAGGAAGAAAATCTGAGGACCATCATTGAAAATTTGCAGAAAGATTCCCAAACTCGCTGAGCAGATAGCATAAATCTCAGGAAAACTCAGGAAAAACAAAGAGAATTCAACGTAAAGTTGTTAAAGAGTTTGGAGAGAATAGAAAATATGTTGGATAAGGAGAGTGACTCGAGAAGAACAGGGAGTCACCGAACTTCTGGGGGAAGAAGATCAAGGATTACTGGTAGACACCATCATCACTCTGAAAGTCACTCCAAGAGAAGAGCACACAGTAGTTCCAACCCATCTCTTACTAGAAAGCACAGGAGATCTGGAGTGGATGAACTAAAGGGCGAAATGAATAAGATTAATCCTCCTACATTTGATGGAGAACATAAGAAGGAGGAAGATGCCGAAACATGGTTGTTGGGCATGAGGAAATATTTCCAACTGCAGAATTATTACTCTCATGCAGAATGAAACATTGCAATGTATCAACTGAAAGGAAAAGCATCCATGTGGTGGGATCATCTTGTGCAGGTGTAGCACATTAGAGAGAAAGATATCACTTAGAAAGAATTCAAGAGTTATTTAGAGAAAAAGTATTTGACTAAGAGATATTATGATATAAAGATGAAAGAGTTCTTTGAACTCAATCTAAGCAGCATGACCATTGATGAGTATGAACGAAGGTTTCTGGAATTACTAAAGTATGTTTCGTTCATCAAAGATGAGACTGTCAAGATTCAGAGGTATCTAAATGGATTGCCACCTTCCATTGGGGACAAGATTTAGTATGATGACCCAAAAACCGTGGAAGAGACGATACGGAGGGAGAAATGATTATATGAACAAAAAAAATAAAATCCTACCTTCCAGAAGGCTTGGGAAGACAAGAAGAAGTTCAAGAAAGACCAAAGACAAAAGGGAAGCAAACCTTCTTTTTTCAGAAATAGTCCTCGGGGACAACCATCTTTTAGAGAACCCAGAAAGGCTAAAGTAGGTGGACAAATGCCAAGACAGACACCTATGGAGTGTTGGGGTTGTAGAGAAAACCATAGGTATAGAGATTGCCCCCACATAAATGATAAAGTGAGAACTATCCACAATGTTCAGTAGGCTGAAACAGTGGAGGACATGGGTAGTAGAATGCCAAGGATCTATGCAGCCCTAGACAACAAAGATGAATTTCAATCACATATGATTGAAGTGGAAGGTATGATTAACAACCGACCATTTATTATTTTAATTGATTCAGGGGCTAGCCATAGTTATATAGATCCTATAGTGGTGGAAAATTTGTATTTGTCGAAAATCAAACATGAAAAGTCTTGGTTAGTGCAGTTGGTTGTAGGAACCAAGAGGAAAGTCACTGAGTTGGTTAAGTCCTATCCTGTGGACATGAATGGGCTAAGCATGAAGGCTGAATTGAACATTCTACCTTTCGGCTCTTATGCATGTTTAATTGGGATGGACTAATTGGACCAACACCATGCCATCCTGGACTGTCATAACAAGGAACTCACTTGCCTGGATGAGGAAGGGAATCGAAAAACAGTCCAAGGAATTCCCAGAGTTGTTGCTATCAGAGAAATCTCAACAATGCATCTGAAGAAGTGCTACAAAAAAGGCTGTCAATTGTTTGCAGCCCATGTGGAGGAAACACCTAAGGGGAAGGTGTCAGGTATTGGAGATCATGCAGTACTAAAGGATTTTGAAGATGTATTTCAAGAGGTGCCAGGATTACCTACGAAAAGAGATATTGACTTCTCTGTAAACTTGATGTCTGGAGCATCTCCAGTATCGAAAGATCCTTACATAATGAGTACGCCAGAGATGAAAGAACTACAATTGCATCTTGAGGAGATTCTGAAGAAGGGGTATATATGCTCAAGTGTGTCACCTTAGGGAGCCCCGGTTCTGTTTGTGAAGAATAATGACATAACACTGAGATTGTGTATCGATTTCAGACAATTGAACAAGGTAACTGTAAAGAACAAGTATCCTCTACCGAGGATTGATGACCTCTGCGACCAATTGAAGGATGCGGAGATATTTTTGAAGATAGACCTCAGGTTGGGATATCACCAAGTAAGGATAAATAATGAAGACATCAACAAGGCCGCCTTTAAAATAAGGTATGGTCATTATGAGTTCACAGTGGTGCCATTTGGGTTGTCAAATGCACCCGTTGTTTTTATGTATCTAATGAATGGTGTATTCAGGGACTATTTGGGCAAGTTTGTCATAGTATTTTTGGATGAAATTTTGGTTTATTCCAATTCGGAGGAAGAGCATGAACAACATCTAAGGATGGTGTTGCAGGTGATAAGAGAGAACCAACTGTATGCCAAGTTGAGAAAGTGATTGTTTTATCAGGAGCATATCCATTACTTGGGGCATATTATTTCGAAGGAAGGGATAGTTGTAGATCCTGAGAAGATTGAGGCCATCAGAGAATGGTCAACGCCCAAGAATGTGACAGAAGTCAGATCCTTTATGGGTGTAACTGGTTATTACAAGAGGTTTATTGCAAGGTTCTCGAGGTTAGCTCACCCTATCACTTCATTGCCAAGGAAAGAGAAGAAGTTTTAGTGGACATAGGATTGTGAGAGAAGCCTCCAACGATTGAAGAAATTGTTAACCAATGCTCCAATCCCAAGGATCGCGGACCCAAATGAATATTTTGTGGTATGCACCGATGCATGAAAAGAAGGATTGGGAGGATTCCTCGGTCAGAATGGATTCGTAATTTGTTATTAATCTAGAAAATTGAAAGAGCACGAAAGGAACTACGCAACTCATGATTTGGAGTTAGCGTCCATCGTTCACGATCTGAGGAAATGGAGACATTACCTAATGGGAAGGAGGTTTGAATTAAGAACATACCATAATGGTCTGAAGTATTTATTTGATCACCCAACCTTGAACGCTAGATAGAGTAGGTGGCTGGAATTTCTCTGTGAATACGATTTTGATATCAAGCATATCAAAGGGAAGGAGAATAAAGTGGTGGATGCACTCAGCAGGAGAGTACACAAATTACATGCTACAACCATTAGCATGTATCAGGCCGATATAAAGGGCAGAGTTTTGGAAGCTGCAAGCACAGACTTGCAGTATAGGGAATTGGTAGTGAAGCTACAACAAGGTAAGACGTTGCAAGGAGTAAAAAATTATCAGCTCGGAATTGATGGAACACTTATGTACAAGAAGAAAATTTATGTACCTAATGTCTAGGACATGAACCTTATGATTTTGCGTGAAATGCATAATGTGCCTTATGTAGGGCACTGTGGATATCAGAAAAATGTGCCAGCAATCAAGAGCCATTACTTTTGGCTGGGTATGAAGAAAGAGATTACAAAACACATTGCCAGATGTATGGAGTGACAGAAGGTTAAAGCTGAGCATAGGCACCCAACAGGGTTGTTGGAACCTTTACCTATTCCTGAGTGGAAGTGGGAAGTGGTGACAATGGATTTCATCACAGGATTTCCCAGGACAGGCAAACAACATGATTCAATCATGGTGGTGGTGGATAAGCTTATGAAAGCTTCCCATTTCATTCTATTAAAGACTACTCACAAGGCAGCGAATGTTGCCGACATCTTTATGAAGGAAGTAGCATGATTGCATGAAATTTTCAAGACAATTGTGTCTGACTGAGACCCGAAATTTACAGCCTATCATCCTGAGTCAGATGGGAAAACAGAGTAGGTGAATTGAGTGATAGAAGACATACTAAGGATGTATGTGATGGACAAACCATTGAAATGGGAAGACTACCTGTACTTTGTGGAATTCACCTACAACAATGGGTATCAAGCATAATTGAAGATGAGCCCATTTGAAGCACTTTATGGCAGAAAGTGCAATACTCCAGTAAGCTGGGATAATCTAGCTAACAGAGCAGTAGTTGGACCAGAGTTGCTCAAGGAAATGGAAGAACAGATGTTGAAAATTAAGCAGAATTTAAAGCTGCCAAAGACATGCAGAAAAGTTACGTTGATAAGAACATAACCCACAGGGATTTTAAAGTGGGTGACCATGTTTTCCTGAAAGTAAAAGCTAATAGAAGTTCCCTGAAGCTGGGAAACTGCGTCAAGTTGGCAGCCAGATTTTGCGGGCCATTTGAAATCCTAGAAAGGATTGGGACAGTTACATATATGCTTGCATTACCTGCATCCATGACTGTACATAATGTATTTCATGTTTTATTGCTTAATAAATATATACCTGATGCTAATAATGTTATCAATTGGAATGTGATCCAGGTGGAGCAAGAAGGTATCTTGCAAGTGCATCCCGTGCGCATATTGGACCAGAAAATAAACTAGCTTCAGAATCGAGCCATAGGTCTTGTAAAGGTCCAATGGACCTGGTACAATCCGGAGGACGTGACATGGGAGAATGAAGATGCTATGTGGGCAGAATACCCGCATCTTTTCAAAGATTTTAGAAATCTTGCTGATGCTGTGTGAAAGTTGCACCAAGGACAGTGCAAAAATAAGGGGAGGGGATTGTAATACCCCAAGGACATGCCCCAATTGCATAATGATTTGTAATTTTGTTTTATAGTCTGGTGATCCAATTTTATCTAAGCTAGTGGGATTATGTGTTATTTAGGTCGGAGAGCCTAAGTGTTGAAGACCAAGAGCCTAATTTTTGTACATGTAATGATGCACATTATTAATATAAAAACACCTCTGTGTGTGGACCGACCATGATGAATGAGTGATGGGGGACTAAGCTTCCACAAATTTTGGGTAAGGGGGAGGGGGTTGGAAGGTTGGGAGAAGGGATAAGCTTAGGAGCTTAAGACACTGCGGATAATAATTAAATATTATTTCAAAATCTGTGTAAATGTTTATGTTTTATCCTAAGTTCCTGTAAGGGAGAACATGTGCAAAATGGGGAGCATGCAGCCCCAGGGAGACAGGTGTCGACCTGGGTGCATGCAGTTAAATCCAAATAAGTGAGCCATGTTGGGGGTTCGACTTTCCATTCTCCATTCTCCATCTAAGCTCGTGGGTGTCCATGATCGACCTATGTTTTTTGGTGTTATTCAAGGGGAATCCTTACCTGAACCATGGAGTGTCTACATAGGATATCTGTACACTCATACGCATTCCTGAACCCAGAACCTTGAGTTTGTCCTGTATTGTTGGTTGGGAAAACCGAATGTCCCGTAATTGTTGAGCCTTGTTATGTTGTAGCATTTGTCTATCACCAGTTTGGGAAAGCCCGTGTCTGTGTTTCCCGTGGACTGTTGCAGCCGCGCAGTGCTTGGCTGCATGTGGTTTGCTAGCTAGTGTATGTTCATGTTGATCCTTGTAGTTTTCCGACTACGTTGGAAACTGAGTTGAAGGAAACAAGTTTTCTAGCCTGTGTGTAACACTCTCTCTAGGTGAGGGAGGTGGTTGCAGTTGAAAAGAACAGGTTGCCAGAACTGTGAGAAACTCTTTCCAAGTGAGAGAGTGTGCCGAGGAAGTAAGAAATCCTCGAAGGGGTCCTGTAGCTGATACAGAGCTTGGAGACTTCTGGGAGAAAATCCTTCCTGTGTAACTGTGTGTCTTCCTGTTGACCTTGCCTAGCCTAGGATTCCCTACCTGGTGGAGCTTAGTCCTAGCTCAGGGGAGACCTACTGCTAAGAGTGATGAGTAGCGCGGTCTAAGGTTGGGAGGTTTGTGGAAGGTCTGCATGCAGTTGGTGGAATTACTACAGTTTCAAAGATAAGTATCAGTTCAGGCTTAATATTATGTTTTGCATGCCTGTGATGCTTATATGTTATCATGTATTTTATTGTGCATATGAATTATTGTTAATTCCCTTGATGATGTGTATTAGTAGTAATCATGTGCTTACTTTGAGTAGTTTAATTAAATATGTTAATTAAGTTTAATATGCATGTTTTATATATGAGTATGAGAATTTTTTTGCGAAGTAGCATTGCCCGACCGTGGGGTTGATGGCAGAGGACATTACAATATGGTATCAAGCTAAGTAGTGGCATTTCCCAGGCCAGAGTGATGGTTGGGGATGTTACAGTAGTGGCACTCTCAACTACAAAAGCTGAATACATGGCAGCCACTCATGCAAGCAAGGAAGCAATATGGTTATAGAGATTTTGTTTAGGTATTGGGTTAGTACAACAAGAGATAAGGTTAGATTGTGATAGTTAGAGTGCAATCTTCCTGGAAAAGAACCCAACTTGTCATTCAAAGACAAAACATATTGATATTCAATATCACTTTCTGAGAAACATTGTTGAAGACAAGAAGGTGTTGCTAGAAAAGGTTGACACCTTGAAGAATGTCGTAGATTCATTGACAAAGTTTGTGAGCACTGAGAAGTTCTCCTAGTGTAGAGAAAAAATGGACATTACTGCCATGGATTGTTGACTATGTAATCATGTGACCAGGGATGATTTTAAGGATGGAAATTTATTTTAAAATGTAGAAACATTGGTGAATCTTACTAATCCTTCATATGCCAACTATAAATATTGGCGATATTTTTGTAAAAATATTCAAATTTCTAAGGATTTTATATAGTTTTTATAAACTTTTGGCAATTTTTAAGGTAAAATAATTTTATCCTATAGAATTTGGGCGAATCATTTTAAAATAGCGAATCTCATTTTTGGGAAAACCATGGAAAATTAGCCCATGAGTGAAATTTAGCCCCTAAAATCATCCATGCCTGTGACCCCCTATATGCAAAGAAAACAATAAGTGGGAAAATGTTGGGTGGGTGTTATATTCTTTGCATGTGTGTAGGAGGGGGTGCGTCATATTTGGCGACTATGTTTGAAGATCCCACACCAGTAACACTCTTTGTGTTGTGTGTGTAGGGTACTTTTCTAGTGGGGTCCCAAGGGGGGCCAAGATTCCCCCCCTAGTTATGTAGAGCGTTTGGCTCTAGGGAAGTGACCCAAAATATTTTTTAGGCGATTTTTTCTATTTAAGAGTTTTTTGCTATTTTTAGCGGTTTTCTAAATTAATCATGGATTAAGGGATTAGGGTTTTGGTAGTTGTAGATTACCTAAATTTTTTATATATTGTATTGCAAATGGTGAAATTAATACACGGAAGAGTTGAGAGGTGCAACACCAAGGAAATATGGTTTTCTCCCAGTTAAGGGTTTCCAACGTAAATCTCAGTGTACTGTGTGTATGAGCCATTGATTAATTTAGGTTTTTATTAGAATCTGTATGCATTGTTTTACTTCACAAGTTTAAAACTTAGAGATAATACCCCTAAAAGTTGTATTGTTTTTTTATTTTTAAATAGAAGCAGTTAGAATTATATTATAAAAGTGGTTGCAACAGAGTTGAATCAACAAAGTATTACATAAGTTCCAAATATGAAGAGAAACTCTTGAAGTGAAGAGAGAAGTCCATCTTCTACCACTTTCATAACTCTATTTTTACAAAAAAAAAAGTTGACCTTCCTCCATGTATATATTCTAACAAAAGAGTTTAAAACAAAAACAATATTGCTTAGCATAGAACCTGTCTTAATTGATCTTGAGACTGGTGTCCACTTCTTGTTGGTACTTTGCCTTGATGCTCTAGTCTTCCTGAGGTTGGAATTATTGGTTAACTTCTTGCGAGGTTTGGGATCCTTTAGAGAAAACTTGTATTTGTTGAACTTGAGATTGGTGGAACATAATTTGTTTTAATTATCTAATTGTTCGCTGGTTTGAGCGGATTTGTTGGTATTGTTTGTTCACCTCCTTCAAAATTGTAGCTATTTCCTAGTCCCTCTTCTGTTCCTACTCCTGAATTTTATTCACCAACTGATTATTTGTTTCTTCCAGTGATTCCAATTCATGGCATTGAGCCCTCAAAGTCTCTTTTATTTTCTCCATTTCACAAGAAGAACAATGAAAAGGTAGCTTGTTGTGCCTCAACATGATGCTCATAGTCTTGTAACACGCAATTTGACTATTGGTGAAGATGGTAATGAAGGAAGGTGGGGAAGTATGGCTAGGGTGGCGAAGGAGTATCGAGCTAAGGGGCGAAGAAGAGAGCCAAAATGTCCCTATTCCACTGCATATCCCCAATAAATAGTTTGTCGAGTGTGAATCCATGTGGTGTCACATGAGTGTACTAGTCTGCAAGGACAAAATGAACGACATAATGGATGGGGAGGGAAATCTCCCATATGTGATCCCGAGTGATACCATGAACTATTTATGAGACAAAGAGTGCCCAATAAAAGACATGTGCCAAATGGTGTTTTCTAACCATCGGGGGTGGCATATGTAGTGTAGGTGTAATGATGACATATGCATGGAAATCATTAAGTGAAGGATCATGTCAACCAAATTTTTTATTGCAACTTGCATTTTCCTAAGGTAAGTTATGATATGATAAACAACCATTTTTATCAAGTTTTCCTTGCTCTAAATTCCTTGCACCCTTGACAAGGAAGTCTTCTTCATCGTTTTGATGCCCGAGAATGTGTAAATATTCTACCTTCTGGAATTTCCCTTCTTTGTTTGCAATCTACTGATAGATTATTTGTAAACAAAGATTCTTACAATTACTTAATTTTTGGAAACCTTTGATGACCAACTCAAAGCCATCAATTACAATGATGTCCTTAGATGGATTTTCACTGATAAGTTTTAGTCCCATGAATACGGGAAAAGATTCATCCATATTGTTGGAAGAGCTCCCTAGCCCACATGCATAGGTTATACTCTCTTTTCCAACCAAAAGTTGCACTATTATGTTAAAAAATCAATTTTGATTGTTTCTGAGTCAATTTTTCCAAAATGGGAAGTTAGTTATATGTGAACCATATTAAACCCTAATTGTTGTTGTTAATATTAATTTGGTCATCTTAGCCACTATTTTGAATAACATTTCAAGGGGTTTTAACTATTATTTTCCTTATTAATAAATCCCTTGAGGTCTCACCATTCATCCATTATCACAAGTAAGGTAATGTTGTTGAAATTCTACTAGATTCTTAAAGACCTTACTTACTAATCAAGGAGGGAGTCATCTACACACCAAGGAAACCAAGGAACCATACTAAGGAGGGGCTTTGGAGCCCACTGTCTTCATCAAGATGACTTCATAGGTGCTATCTTGGTCTCATTCATTTTGTAATGGAATTCTTTCATTCTTTTTAAACCTCTTCATGTAAATGTTTTTCTTCCATGATTTGTGTTATAAACTTTATGAATGAGATATGTTCGAGAAAGGTGAAGTTAGCTTAAGGTTAGGGTTTCTAGCTCTAAAATCCATTATTGTCTATGCTTAACACACAACTGTTAAGTTAGTGTATTTTATACACCATTGTCACAAATTGCATACAATAGGTTGGTAACTCCACTAGGGAAAATAACCATTTACTTTTCCCTAGTTGTGGTGTGTGTATTTCCTCCCTTACCCTCTTCACTCATAGTGTAAATTTTGGAATTTTCTTTCTATTTCTCTTTGTTTTGTTTGCAGAAATGTTTGTAGGTTGGAACCCTTCATTTTTTGCTCAGGAAAAACCCAACATCTTTCTCTGCCAGTTTTAGAGAAAACATAGATATTGACCCCTTATTTTGCACTTGCTTAGTGCAGAAACTACCTCCAGTTTCTACATTTTTTCAGTGCACTTTTTTGGGGGGTTTTCTACACTCATTCAACATGGAAATTGTCCCTTGTTTCTGCACCGTTAATGCAAATTTTGGGGTACTTTTCTACATTATTCCCAAAATTTATTTATTTATTGCATTTTGTTTTTTCTTAATATAAGAAGTACTCTTATAAGGTTTATTCATACTTTTAGGAAACTAACTCTTTTTGTAATGCATTATTTAAGAAACAATATAGATAGAGAAAATGACCCTGGGGATTCATAATTCTTTAGGATTTCTTTAGAGAAAATGACCCTGGGGATTCATAATTCTTTATGCTTTTAGGATTTCTTTTTACTGCATTGCATATTTCTATTTTATTAAGCTCAGGACAAATCCATATCTTGCTTGAATAACCCTTAGAATTGTTTCATTTAGAAAAACATTTGTGAAGAAAAACCTCCCTTATTGCATTAGTATTTGTCCTAGGGTTTAGGTTTTTGCGTGGGGTTTTGATATTTTCTTTTTCAACTAGCTATATTCCTCTTTTCTAGTTTTTATCCCTTGCATGTTTGTTATTAAAGTAGTTTTTTAATTTCAAAATGGAATTTTTTTCAAGTTAGACAAGAGAATATCCCTTGCCTTTTAGTATTTATCTTGTTTATTTTGTCTTTTTAGTTTGAAATTTCATGCTTATTTATCCCTATTCCTTAGTTAGGTTGACGTGGGAGATTTTATTTGTGGATATGAATTGTTTCATGCTTATGTCTTCTTTGAAATTTAATTAAGATAAATAAAAAAAAGTTTTGTTTACTTAAGTGTTTTGTTTTAGTTTTTAGCTTGTTTTTAATACCAAATATTGGTCATTGTAAACATTTCTTTTTTCAAAACATTTTATTTTGAAGTTGATCACACCAATTCACTTCACACTTGTTGAGAAGGTTGGGTTTTCAAATCTCAATAGGAGGGATTAAACCCAAGAAAGAGGTCCAATTAGATTTTTCGCCTTGAATAAAATAATGAAATTTAAATAAATGATTCACTTTTCTCAATATTTCTTTTTTTATGTTTTTTTTTGAAATTGTAAATAAAAAAAAGACAATCTAATCTAAACAAATGGGAAGGAAGACTATCTCTCTAAAAAATAGTAAATGAAAATATTTATGCGAGTTTGCAATCTTACAGATTAATTCAATAGAAAACATTGTTTCTATAGAAATATTTCGAGAAAAAAAATAAATAATTATAAAAGAGGAAATCTTTGGGAAAGTAAAAAAGAAAAATACCATTTCATTCATAACTAACTACATAATTAATTCAATAGAAAATTAATGAAATTAATAATACATAAATTAAACAAAACTAACAAGTAAAAACCAAAAAATAAAAAACATTTACTAATTTTCTAAATATTAATAAGTATTCCAAATGAAAGATAAAGATAACTTGAACATAATTATAAATACTTATTAGACATTATGAGCAAGAAGAAAATAGTAGAATAATCCAATGATTAAGTTGATCCACAATGAAACTCAACGAAATACTTGTTAGATTGAACAACGTCTTTCTTTGTAAAAGATGTTTGAATTTCCTTACATTGCATAATTTCAAATTCAATCTTCTTGGATTCTTTAAAGTTTAATGAAAAATTTTTGCTCCCTACTCGCTTAATGAACATCAAAATTGGTGTTGACAATGTATTAACATAAACTTTGATCTAAATTTCTAGTGCAAGTGTTGTTTCATCTTTAAAATTATTCAAGATAGTGGTAAATCTATGATTAAAGTCTTTTAATCTTTCTTTAGTTCTTATGACCAAAGAAAAGAGTTATGTCATTAAAACACCCATGGTAGTCTCTTCCCCAAACTTATCCAAGAATTCTTTTTGAAAATCACCCCAATTGGTGATTGACCCCACTAAGAAATCGAAATACCAGGTGTATGATTCATTATTGAAAGTATATAGGAAAAGTCTACACACCACATCTTCATGCTGCAAATTCATTAATTTGATATCCAAGATGAATTTGTTAATATGACCTTCCAGTGGACCGGATAAATCAGGGTCATATTTGGGAAGTAAGTGCTTCAGATTCTTCAACATAATATATAGTTGTCTGGGAAGTGCCAAAGAAATGAGCATCATTGGCCAACCATGGTTGATTCAAATTTTAATTGTTTGTTTGGTTGGTTTCCATATCTGAGAAACTTGAGTTAGTGTTTGAGTGGTCCAATTCAGAATCTAAATTTGGTTGATTCTAAAATTGCTCAGTGTCTAATGGAGTTGTAGCAGGGTTTGGAGTTAGAGGAATTAGATTGAGTGATTGTGAAATTTCTTACAATGCTAATTCCACAAGCCCTTCTATAATGTGAACCATAGTATGTTCCCTAGTTTTGGTCATTCCTTGAGAAGTATTTCTTCATCAAGTAAGTAAAAGGGCTATAAGTAAATAACTAAATTTCCTTGCATAAGCTTGGGTAATGTATCTGAATGTGGTGCTGTTTGCTCGAGTTATATTGTAGTAGGGAAATGAATGATTGAATAGATGAATAAGTACCTGTTGTTGGGGTGAGGCCTAAGAGTGGCTAATTACCCTTAGCTCGGGATGCATAAGTATCTAATTTCGTTGATGAGGGCGAACCAAGTAAATTAATGATTTGGGTACAGGGTGCACAAGGTAGGTTTGTGGCATCTTTCCTAGCTCAACTGATTGAACGTGGTATGAGTCCCATAATATAATAGCAATACCCCGAGAAGAATGCATGTAGACGATTTCATGGCTTGCATTCCTACTGCATCCCTTTATTTCAGTCGTTGTTGGATCAGCAACACCGTAAGGGCAAAAGGTATGGGTTGGTGGAACAGAGTCATTAGGGGTAGCTATAATGCCAGTCATTGAACCAGCAACAGGTGAAGAAGCACGGTTCCTTGTTAGATACTGTGTAGGGTATGGTTTTATTATTTATTCCAGATTTTTCCAAATCTTGAGGTATAGGATTTTCAAAATAATTTTTAGGGTTTGAAAAATCAGTTTCAAAATATGGGTTGTTAGTATGAATTTCCATACAATGTCCTTCCTTCTAGAGCCAATTTTGTTAAGGGGGTTGGATCCCAATCTCAATAGGAGGGGTTAAATTCAAGGAAAATTCCCAACTGAACTCTTCCCTATTGAATGAAATAATCATTTGGCTTATGATCTGATAACCATTTTGATGAGTTTTAAATAAAGGTTTTATTTTTCTAAGTATTTTTTTTTATGACTTTTCTATTAAATAGTGAATAAAATAAAGAAAATCTATTCCGAGTAAATGAGAAAGACTTTATGAAAGATAACTCTTAGTAGGAATAAATAAAAATAATTCTATTATTCTATAATCTTAAGGATTAATCTTACAAAAAAGATTGTCTCTACAAGAATATTTCTAGGAAAAAAAACTAAGAAAATGAAACCTATAGGAAATTAACAAAGAACAATATTGTTTCATTGATAACTAACTACAAACTTCCTTCAATTAATGAAATGAATAGCACATAAATGATTATAAAATATAAATAACAAGTGAAAACCTAAACATAAAGCACATATACTAGTTTGGTGAAAATTAATAAGCAGGTATTTCAAATGATATACCAAGATAACTTAAATATGATAAAAAAAATCTTACTATACATTATGAGAAAGCATATAATAACAGAATAATACACTGATTAAGTTGTTCCACAATGAGTGTCCAGGAAAAACGTTCTTAAGGCGCGTTCTTGGCCTTAAGAGGGATTCTTAATTAACTTAGAAATAATTCAGTGTTTAGTGTTCACCGTACTCTCTAGGAGCCAAAAAACCAATTTCAAAGCCAAAAAGCAATTTCAAAGTATTTGATTTACATATTTATACTATAGAAAAAGGGTCAGGTAAGAAGCAAGGGAGCCTACTCTTATGAGCGACTGTAAGCGAGCAAGCTCTCCTCAAGTATTCCTTGGCCCAGCTTGCCTATAGAAGAGTCTCACCTTTGGCCCTGCTTTCCAAAGTCTGTCTTTCCTTGTCCCACTGATAGAAATTCTTGGCCCAGAGAGAAACCCTTGGTCCAGCTTGCCTATAAGGGTTATGCAAACTTCTTCTTAACTTAACTTTCAAAAGAATTTTAGGCCTTTTACATTTTCATGATTGTATCTCCTCAATAAATAAATAAATCATTACATAAATTAAAGAGGGGAAATACCTATTTCTCGATAGGTAATTTCAAAATAAGAATTTCATGTTCAAATATTTCAATGTAGTTTTCGATTTTAGGAAAAGTACACTTAGTGATTAGAAATTTTTGAGGATGATTGCACTCCAAGGAAGAAATACTTGTAACCTCTCTCTCATTCTTCTACATGTCATCTTCAAACTATTTCAAAACCTGTATAATTGGAAGGATAACCTCAAGGGGATGAAATTGGGAAGTTTTGATAAAATCTGAATTTTTATACATGCCATCCACTCTTCTTCAATCTTCTTTTGGAATTTGTATGCATTTCTTCCAAAATGATTAATTCTTTGTTTGAATCCATATAACTCATTTTTTTCAACAGTTTGATATGATGTTCTTCATGTCCTCTTCTTTTCTATTTTTTTTTAATAAAGTTCAGTTGGTCCTAAACTTTTCCCCGTCGTTCTTTCTATATCAAGTTTTCTTTATACAATATAGATAACTTCTAACTTAATTCTTGTAAACTGAAAACCTTAGAAATGAAGTCTTTCTTAATTTGGACATTGCTCTTTTCCTCTTCTATAACTTCTTCAATGAAATTACTTACCATGTTTTATGAAGCCTTATAGTGTTTTACCTAATTTTCCAACAATGCAATTTGTTTCCCAAGGATTCAAATTTATTTTTCTTCAACATTAGCCTTATCCATCGTAGCAATATAGATATCTAACCTAGCTAATAAGTGATCAATGTGATTATATTTCTTTGTGTCTATCATCTTCTCTTGGGTGGTGCATATGATTGAAGTATCCAAGTCTACTCTCTTTCTTTTCTATGTATGTTTAACTATGGATTACTTCCTCATGTTGTAAGCTATCATCTCCAAATCAACAACCTCTTCTAAAGGATCTAGAATGGGTTGATCTCCCCAGGACAAAATATTTTCGAGACTCCTTGGAGTAAGAACTTGTTCTACCATAGGTTCTTTGTCTTTGCTTGGACCAGGTCTGGGGAAACAACATCCTACATGGTGAAATATATGAAACTGATAGGAGGCCTTTGTTGTTTGTTGAAGTGGATAATTTCATGTACATTGCTTTGTTTGTTGTTATGTTTGACTGAATGGTTGTTGAGTTTTAGTAGAAGTACTTTCTTTATCGTTTTCTTTATCAATTGCTTCTTGTTGGAGCCTTTCCTATTCTTTCTTTTTCTTCTCTTCATCCTTCTATTTTCCCTTTCCCTCAACTGCCAACCTATCCTTTTCTTTCTTTTCCTTTTCTTCCCTTTCCTTTTCATATTTATTTTTTTGTTCTTTTTCTTTCTTTCTATTTTCTTCATATTCTAGCCTTTCTTTTTCTTTTAAATCCTTAATTTCCTTTTTTCTAGCCTCAACCTCAACTGCAATTCTCTTTTCTTCTTCTAACAACTTAACATATTTTTCATCTTATTTCTTGTTTTTCCTTTTTCCCCAACTCTCCTTCTTATTGTTGTATCATCTCTTTTTCTTCTTTGTCTTTCAAGTTTTCCTCTTCTTTCAATCTTGCTTCCTCATCTCTTCGATACTAAATATCCCCCAACCATTTGATTTCATCTTGAAGGAAAGGAAACCTTTTTCATGAAGAGGTATCTTAGTGGCCATTCTCCTAGGTTCGTACTTGGGTGGCTCTCATAGGAGTGAGGGCACCCAAGCCATATTTCTGTGGGACATTGGGATTTCATCACCCTTTGTCTCTTAGTTATAACTATATCATTCATACTTTACTCATCTACATAGGAGATTTCATCACCTTTCGTGTTAGTTTTTTGGAAGGCCCTTTTTCTACTCATGGTATTTATATACCACCATTCCTTATGCCCCTTGCTCTTTCTCAAGTGGCTTGTCAACACTGATGGCATCCCATGTGGTTGATGGTTTTATCGAATTTGTGTTACAAAATAAACCATATTCTTATTCCCCTTGACCTAATGGGTATGGTGCCCCATATGCTGGGGTTAGTACCTCTTACACGCATAGACCCTATAGAGTGTCCCTCAATGCCTTATAATCATTCCCATCCTACATTTTATTTTTCTCATTTTGCATCTTAAGTGGAAACTAATAGTTCATATTTAGGTCCCCTTGCATAGTAACATGTGCATGATCATTCTTGTACTAGTTCTTCATGCAATGGAGTATCCATGAATCCATACTACCCTTTTCATGGCCTCCACCAATAGCTTCAGGTCCTCTAGTCACAGTCCCCCGAAAACCTATTAATGTTGATAAATCCGCACCTCCTCTTCAAGGTTAGGTGTATTCTAAACAAAATCTACCCACCCCCCAATCAAAATACTAATAGAAAAAAGAAGAATAATGGGAAGGAAAAACAAAATGACTAATGCTAAAACCAAGGGAACCAAAATAAAACACTAAAAAATAACATTAGAGGAAACCAAAATACCACAAATCTAGGTCAAGGTAACAATCCCCAACCAAAATAGGGGAAGAACCCTCATCTTCGAATGAATCATCCTTTATCTATTTATGGTGTATATGGACATTATACCCATGCTTATCTTATTTTACTTGAATTGCTTTGTTTGAATGATTCCACTGAGAAATATCAATCTACATCTAATCAATTCGCTACTCAATCTACCCCTCCTTCATCGTCATAACTAATTTTGTTGTAGAACCCTTTTCTAACATAGGAATTTGTACCCAAACCAAAAAACACTCGTTCTGGTCAACCTACCAATTCCAACCATTCTAGAGATGGTAATTATGAAATATTATACATGAATTTGGTTGATATTAATATATCAACCCTATCACATTAGTATGGCATGCTCCCTGAAGCATCACCTATGAGCTAATTGATCCCCTACTTGCTAGTAATGGAACTTTGTAGATTCCCCAAACCACGGTTGATCTTCCTCGCAAGGTGCCAAAGGTTCCTTTATGTCAAAATCTCCATAACCCTCTTGCATGGATTGTCAATAACTACAATATAGTTAATGATCTAGATCACTCTTCCACCACTATGCCATAAATAAAAGTCTTTTAGAATAAATCTATGCAATGGAAGGATTTATTATCTGCATTGGGTTTGAAAAATTCTTTGGATGATAGAATTATTGTTTTTTATATTGACAAATCCAAGCCTCATCTTCCCCCTTCTATTTCATTTCAATGTCTAGTTACAATCAAGAAAATCATTGTTTATCAATGCATTATAGATGAGGGTGCATCCACATGCATGATGTCTATGCATGTCTAGAAGAAATTAGTCTCTCTCAAACTTATTCCATCTATGATTACCCTTCGTACATATGATGTTCGACCATCCCAATAAATATGGTTTTATCAAAATTTTCCATCCAGTTAGTTGGAAAATAGATTCTCATAGATGTTGAAGTTGTAGATGCCCCATTTGGAAAACAACATTATTTTAGTACACAATTTTATGTATTCCATGAAGGTAGTTTCCTCTTCATTTTTTAGTACTATGAACTTCCCCCATGATGGGAAGTTCATTACCATTGATAAACTTACTTACCATGATACTAGTGCTAAGTTGAATCCTGATAATTGTTTCCCTTCTACAAATAGGAACTAAATCATTTCATCTCTTCTAATGTTGTTCCCAAACTATTCAGGGATTTTATATTTCTTGGTACATATTATAATCCTCTACTAGTAATAACCCCCCTAGGTTTATCCAATGTTTGTATGGTGACTACATCCCAACAACCTATTTCCTCAACACCTTTGTAATTTGAGGCCTATTCCTTGTAGCATTTTGTTGAGCCCACTCATGTATCTTCCACACCATCATAGGGAGGGATTCCCTCTCAAAAGACTAACTTTTCTAAATTTCCATTTCTATTCCCCACTCCAGGAATAGTTATCACCCCTATGATCACTACATTATATTTTCCTATTATTACCTTGGGGATTCATTTATGGTATATGGATCCTCTAACCCCTCCCACACCATCAACACTAACTCCACATTTGGTATTGACACTTGATCAACTTACATGTTCTACTCCCATGCCTTCTATGAAATCTACACAAGCCCAGTTGACCTCTACTAATGTTGGGAAAGGATTTCCCTCAAGGAACAAATCTAAAATAATTGGGGGCACCTCTAAATATGGAAATTCTATGGCCACTAAAACCACTGCACCTAGAGTCATCCCCCCTTATGTGGAATGTGACCTCATTGGCTATGCAACTAATAATTGTTCAATTCTCCTAGAATTAAAATAATTTTTTAGTACCGATGATTTAGAACCTAGTTCACCCACTCTCATGGTGAAAATATCTCTTCTGAAATTCTTCACTAAGTTCATTAATTCCTTGCGCACTAATTGTCCATTCACTTCATGCAATACATATTCATTATTATCATCACTATTCCAAGATATCCAATTTTGAGATTCCCTCACTATTTTTCATTCTCTCTACTCCTCCTCTAAGGAGAAGCTGACCCCAATAATGGATGATTTTTCCCTTATATGTCAAAGGTTTTTCATACTAAGAGAAAATAGATTGTTGAAATTGGTCCTCCTCTTGTTAAAATTAATCAGAATATCATGCACATTCTCTACCTCTCAACTTCCATGGAACCAATATCTTTTGAAAATCATTCATTTTCATCAGATGTACATGGGATTTCTCCTTCTGTGCCTAATTCCCCCTTGGTCTCAACTATGGTGGGATCCCTTTCTTGTGGTTTCACATATTCCTCTCTAGAAGTATCCTATGTGAGCCAAAACCCAAATTCTTATGGCATTGACATAGGGTGCACTATCCAATCTTCTACCACCACAATGTTACTAGATAACACAGATTCTAGTACCACTATTTTTCATTTTGATGAAGAAATTCTAGAATCCATTACCACAATGGATCATCCTTAGGACAATATGTACCATTGTTCCTAATTTTTTTCCTCGGGAAACAAGACCCTCCAAACAATATGTTGTGGAATTAAAACACTTTATTCCCCACAGAAAATTCAATTGTGTTTAAAAATCCCATCCATGCACATAATGTATTTAAGGGAGATATAATGACTGATATTCCACCTACCATCAAGTTGTATATCTCGGTTATTCCTAGTGTTATCAAACATATCCTTCTTGGCACAAATTATTCTACTAAAGAGGTTGCTTCTTATAAATCCCTTTTCCAAGAATTTTAAGAAGTGTTTTCCTTGTTGTACTTTGATATGCCTAGGCTAGATCCTACCATTATCGAACATCACATTGACAAATGGAAAAATTCCATTCCCTTCTGATAGAAACAATGCCATTCCCTTACGATAGAAACAATGACCTATGCACCCTAGCAAGGCCCTCACCATCAAATTTGAAATTAGTAAACTTTGTTAAGGAGGATTCATTTATGCTATTACATAGACTTCATGGGTTTCTAACCCAATCCCCATTTCAAAGAAACAAGGAACCATTCATGTCTATACCAAATTCCATGATTCAAATCGGGCCCATCCTCAAGACAATTACCTAATGCCAGTCATCAACCAAATTATCAATGCCTTTGCGGACCATGAGATCCTTTCCTTCATGGATGGATTCTTGGGATATAAACAGATTTGGATTTTACCCCAATATCAATACATGACATCATTTAAGACCCCATGGGGGACCTTTTCATATACTGTTATTCCATTTTAATTAAAAAATGATAGAGGCACTTTTTGGTGCACCATGTCATATGTCATTAAACACATATTGATGGTCCACGTTCACAACTTTTCGCAAGATACATCCATAATGAATATGTATATATCCATATATATCATGAACAACATATAGATTTGTTCATAGGGAGTTCGTCACTCTATATCTAGGGCATTCTTAGAGAATGCTACATCTAAAAAAATAGGGGTTGTGCATGTTGGGACTAGTCACAATGGATTTCAAGGAATTATATATGAGTTTCACTAAAGAGGGTCATGTACACACCCTTCAAGGGTTTCAGGTAGGCCATATTCAAATATTCATATCTCATCGTATGGAGAAGTTATCAAAGAAAGGCCACTTCAAAATTATTTCTCAATTTAAGGTCATATAGGTTATGGAAACTTCGACACAAGAAATACACCTAGACTTGTAGCTGGTCCTCAATAAACATCATTAGGTATTTGAAACACCAAAGGGTTTAACCCATTCTTGTGAAGAGCATGACCATGGTATTCCCTTAATCCTAGGAAGTCAACCACTAATTGTGAGTTCTTATCGACACCCTTTTGCATGAAAGAATTAAATAGAAAAGATCATTCAAGAACTGTTGGAGGTAGGGGTCATACATCCCAATACAAGACCTTACTCATCACAAATAGACATGGTATTAAATAAGGAAATCATTTGGTACATGTTTCCATATTATCCTCCCTAGGTATATTACACATTATTGGTCCCCTACACCTTAATATTCCTACCAATCTAATTTTCCAAGAGAGCCTTAAAATCCTTAAATCAATTAAAGACCTTAGATTTTATTTTAAGAAAATATTCGCATGTCCTAATAGAATAATTGTCAATTAATGATACATAATAAAAATATTTAGAAATCAAAGGAATTTTAACATGAACACATACATGAAAATGGACCAAGTCCATCAACCCAAAAGATTTATGGGAACTAGAACAAATTGAACATAATTCTATTTTCCATATACATAATTCTCACAAAAATAAAATTCAAGAGTACAATCAATCAACCTCTTGACAAGATTTTTTTTTAAGGCTTGTAGGCCCTTCTCACCTATATGGACCATTCACTAGTTCCATAATATTGTCTTCTTTGTAGATAACTTTCTCTTCGAAGAAAGATCTTTTTTAGGTACCTAGAAAGCATGATGATCAAAAGTAGATATAACAATTTTGTTTGTTGGTGGTTCTGATTAGAAATACATAGATTATATGGGTCTCTTAATTGCACAACTAAAGAACTATTTCATTTCATGGGATTTGCACCAAGTTGTAACAACGTTCCCACACAAACATTCCTTAGTGAGCACCATAGCTCCTCACACCATTCTACACCCTCCATTAGAAAAAACAACTTGCACACTTGCATAATTAAGTGTGCTTATTGATAATAGGTTCCATGCCAAACCTAGAATGTGCATAACTCCGTTGATCCTCTTCACTCTACCATTAGGGAATATAATCAAAACTTAACTATGACCAACTATGTTGAGATGAGAATAATCATTGAGGTATACCTTCCCAACACCATATTTCTCATAAATTGAAAACCAGTATTGATGGGAAGTCATTTGGAAGGAATCTCTAGAGTTTATCAACCACACACACTTACATGCATGGGATGCCAAGGTCACAAGAAAGGAATATCCACCATTCTCTTGAGAACCTTTTTCATTGAGGGGATTCCATAGTCCAAAATATGAGATATTTTTTTGGGATTATCTGTGTAGAGGAAGTTATTATATATGACCCATGTCCATGAGTATTAGTCACAACTGACCAATTTCTCATAATTTTGAATAGTCCACTTAGCCCTCATTTCATCAGGTGATGCTCATAGGGGTGAATAAGTGGTATTGAAACTAGAGAAATGAATTGCATCGAATCACTCATCACTTCCAAGGATTTCACTTAGTAACCTAGACTTATTGGGAGGTCACCCATCCCATGACTCCTCTAGCTCAAGTATGCTTAACTGTGGAGTTTTCCCCACAATAAAGTGCACTTATATTGATACCCATTTTGTAAAACATTAGCAAGTATTGTTCCTTATGAACTATTCAATTAAATCTCCCTCGACTCCTTTTATTTAAGCATTGAGAGGATTCCACAATCCAACATATGAGTTATTATTTTCGAGATTATCTGTGTAGAGTAAGTCATTACTATATGACCCATGTCCATGAGTATTAGTCACAACTGACCAATTTCTCATGATTTTGAATAGTCCACTTAACACTCATTTCATTCTGTGAAGCTCATAGGGGTGAAGAATTTGGATTGAAACTAGCGAAATGAATTGCATAGCATCAATCACCACTTCTCGGGCTTGAACCCAGTAACTTGGACTTTCTAGGTGGTCACCAATACCAAGAATCCTATGGCTCATGCACTTAATTGTGGATATTTCCCCACAATCAATATCACTTATCTTGCTAACCCATTTTCAAAACCTTAGCAACTATTGTGCCATATAAACTATTCATCAAAGCTCCCTTGACTCCTTTTATTTAATCATTGAGGGAATTTTTCTGTCCAACATATGAGATATTACTTTATGGATTATCTGTGTAGAGTAATTCATTAACTTATGACCCATGTCCATGAGTATTAGTCACAATTGACCAATTTCTCATGATTTTGGATAGTCCTCTTAGCACTCATTGCATCATGTTACGCTCATAGGGTTAAGAAGTGAGATTGAAACTAGTGAAATGAATTGCATAACATCAATCATCACTTCTGAGGATTGCAACCAATAGCTAGGACTTCTTTGGAGGTCACCTATCACAATGTTCCTCTAGCTCAAGCTGTTGATTTTCACATGCAACTCTATGTGACTAATTTCAGATCTGAAAATTGCTTCCTGGTGATATAACTATCACTGAACAACTTTACACTGAAATTATTGAATAAAAACACATGGTGTGGAAACAAAAAGATCATAGATGAATCATCAATACATAAGAGACACAATAATTATCTTTTGTAAATTTTTCCAATCCTTCAAATATGAGGACAAAAACCAGTTCTCTCAACCAATATAATATCACCAAATATGAGGACAACCTTGTCCTTCCAAAACAAGAGAATCTGAGGACAACCTTGTCCTTCCAATACAAAACAAAAAACAAAACCTCAACTATATTATAGAAATATCATCCACCCACAAATATGTTGTAGAACACATGTACGACTTGGTGAGGTCACCTAATTTCATCATGTACATACCTTCTCCTTCTCAAAAGAACTTGTAGGGATGTACGCGACTATTTTCACAACAACTCGCGTATGTGCATGACTATTCCCACTGCAACCCGCATACATGTACAAAAACTTATACAGACACTTCATGCAACTCGCTCCACTCATACAACTTCTTCCTTCTATGGTTTCCTCTCTCTCCCACACATGTTGTGTGTTTTTCCCTGCCAAGAACAAAATATAGAGAGTCCTTAACCCTAGGACAAATTTTCCACCCTAGTAGAAATTGCCTTTCCTGAAATCACCAAGCCTCCTAGCACAAGTGAAGACTCACTTATGCCATATAAATCATGCCTCCACACACTCTACATTATATTTAATGTCACAATGAACCCTCTCCTTTATATACAATCCTTAGGGGTCAGCATAGAAGCCCCTTCAAAAGTCAACATCAAAATATGATTTCCTTGTGGGTGTGAAGCCCCACCACAAGCCCAAAAATCCCATCACTAAACCCATGAATCCCCCACTCAAATCCAAGGGGGTTTTCACCAAACCAAAATTGTGATTTGGTGCCCACGATGATTCCCACATTCCCAACACCTAGGGTCATGTGAGAATACATGCTCGAAGCTACACAAATCAACACTCCCTCTTAGCGAGGAAGGTATTCTCAACATACTCCACAAGTGGGAATGCCTCTCGATGCTACAAAAGGATAAAAAATCCCTCTTAGTGAGGGAATAGTTCCATCCTCCACCATCACCTAGAAGTAACTATGTCTCCCATACTAGATCCTCTACCACAATTTCTCTCCAATCCATCTGATTATCTGATCCATCTATCACCGTATAAAATCCTACTCTCCAGTCCTCCTAATTGGCTACATCCTTGGTCATTGAAGAAAATCCTACTCTCTGACATGATCCCATCCTGGAATACATCCTGATCCAAGAATACTCCTACCTTTGAACCTCTTATATGGCCATCTCAATCCATGAAACCTACCTCATAGTCTTGGAAGATGCCTCTCTCCCATATGGACCTGAAGGTTGGATCCCACTGAGAAACGGACTCTCCCTCTGAGCTTCTTGAATCCCTATGAAGTCAAACTCCATATAAACCTCCTAAATCCATGTGAATTCAGAATCCCTCTGAGTCTCCTAAGTCCCTATCAGTCCATAGAACCTTTAGTGCTACCGCCTCTCTTTCCATTGTCCTCTGCAAAGTCCCGAGAGGCTGCTCCTCCCTACTAGATCAAGAGGGATGAATCCCTCTAATATGGTACTATTAGTAGGGCCATCTAACTCATCACTCATGGAGATACCTTCTCTCTCAATACTTGTGCTATTGGTGGGGCCACCTTTCTCACCACTAGTGGAACTACCTACTCCTCCTCATCTATCTCTCTACTCCTTCTAGTCATATAATGCATAGGTTGTCCCTCTCTAACTCCAAGAACCATTGATTATATGAAGCTAGATCCTATGGGCATAAAAAACACCTGTCTAATTGAAAATAATATGTGGTAACCCTTTCTCTCAATATCTCAGGCTAAGAGAACACTCCTCTTGAGTTATGGAACCCCTAACACATTTGACACCCTCAACACCTTTCCTAAATCCAATCAAAATGATACTATACCATATCCTCATACATCATGCTTAATTATCATGCCAAGATCCACATACAAGTCTGAGCCAATATCTGCGAAAGTGTTAAACAAATCTCTAGGACCTTCATATGGAAAGATGCTCCAGTATCAACCAACCAAGTTCCCCTTCTAGAAACTGTACCTAAAAGTGCAGAGGCCAACAAGATCTCTCTCTAGAACATGTCTATAACCTCATCAATCTTTGTTGTTGATGTTTGTTGCCTTCTTCCCCTTCCCCTCCGATGTGGACACTATGAAACAAAATGACCATAGTCATGACACTCAAACCATCTGTATCCTCCTTGTACACCAATTAGGTCTCCTCCTATATACAATCAATCCATATCCTCTCAAATCTTGGAAACATCTCTTGTGCATATATCCCCTGCACAAAAGGTTCCCAAAACCTGGGAATACCAACTCAACATCCAATAACACATGTCCATCCCAGAACAACACTGCATAGTCTTTCTCCTCAATCCCTAAGGAAGAGAACACACTCCTGGAACCCATAACACATTTTTCGCTCGCAACACACCTCCTAACTCCATCCAAAATACCACTTCTCCAAATCCCTATACTAGATGCTTGGTCCTCCTACCAAGATCCTCATACATACCTGAGTCAGACACTATGAAACGCAATAAAAAATCTTGTACCCCTATCATGTGTCGATGAGTCTCACTGTATAAGAACCATAAAATCCTCAAAGGAAAACATTCTGCTTCCCCAAGTCATGGTCATCCAATGAAATTCTGCCCAAGTCCATCATCTGAGTCAAAAAAAACTCTTTGTGTCTGAACATGCTACAATTGATCCTGTGCCCTTGTTTGAATAGTCCCAAACTATAGATGGACACTCAGTCTAGTCCACTCTTGATCTCCACAACTCATCTCTCCAATGTCCTCATCCTCCTAGGTCAAATACCTCACCATTATCGTACCTCAAAAATATGCAACTCTCCATCCCGATGAAGACTTTATCTCATCAACCTTCCAAACATATGAATCCATCTCGTATATGCCAAATCACGTTAAATGCACCCATCATAACTCATGGCCATGAAAAGTGACCTGAAGTCCATCTACAGGGTTGGAAATCTACCACACAACATATTGTTGTGATTTGGTCTTTCCACCAATCCACCAGAACTCTCAACCTACCACACCACTCAGATGCAATAGCCCACAACTCCTTTTTTAGATGGTCTACTCCATGTCTCAAAGTATGTGCCAAATCACGTTAAATGCATCCATCATAACTCACGGTCATGAAAAGTAACCTGAAGTCCATCTACAGGGTTGGCAATCTACCACACAACATATTGTTGTGATTTCGTCTTTCCGCCAATCCACCAGAACTCTCAACCTACCACACCACTCAGATGCAATAGCCCACAACTCCTTTTTTAGATGGTCAACTCCTTTGATACCATCTAACCCATTCTTAGCTACAACCATCATTGTGTATCCCTCTTAGAGCTAAATCCTTAGCTCCCTTAGAGATGTCACTTGTGACCTTGCCGAAACAAGAACAAGAGAAACACTCCTCCAATGTTGTATCCAAAAAATTGTCTCAAAGATGATCCCCTTCTCTTCAGATCTCAAGATTTGATTTTCAATTTTCATATGAAACTCTATGTGACTAATATCAGATATGAAAATTGCTTCCTAGTGATCTAGCAATCACTGAACAACTTTACACTGAAATTGTTGACTGGAAAACATATGCAGCGGAAACAACAAGATCAGTGATGAATCACCAATACACAAGAGACACAATAATTCTATTCTGCAACTTTATCCAGTTCTTCAAATATAAGGAAAAAAGCCAGTCCTCTCAACCAATACAATATCACCAAATATGAGGACAACCTTGTCCTTCCAAAACAAGAGAATCTAAGGATAACCTTGTCCCTCCAATACAAAATAGAAAACCAAACCTCAACTATATTCTAGAAATCTCCTCTTCCCACAAATCTACTGCAAACCACCTATATGACCTGTTGAGGTCACCTGACGTCATCCTGTATGGACCTAATCCTTCCCAAAAGAACTTGTATGGATGTACACGACTGTTCTCATAGCAACCTACGTATGTATGCAATTGTTCCCACTGCAACCCACGTACATGTACAAAAAACCGTAGGAACACTTCATACAACTTGCTCCACTCATACGACATTTTCCTTTTGTGGTTTCCTCCCTCTCCCACATGTGCTGTGTGTTTTTCCTTGAAAATAAGATAAGATAGAGAATCCTCAACCCTAGGAAAAATTTTCTACCCTAGAATAATTTCCCTTTGTTGAAATCACCAAACCTCCTAGCACAAGTGTAGACTCACTTATTCTAGCTCCATCATGTCTCCACACACTCTACATGATATGTGATGTCACAATGACCTCTCTCCTTTATATACAATCCTTAGGGATCACCACATAAGCGCCTCCATAAGTCAACGTCAAATTAGGCTTTCCTTGTCGGTGTGAAGCCCCAACACAAGCCCTCAAATCCCATCACCAAACCCGTGAAGACCCCACTCAAATCTAAGGGGATTTTCACCAAATAGATGGTGTTATGTGGTGCCCATGATGATTCCCACATGCCCAACACCTAGGGTCATGTAATAATATCTACCAAAAGCTACAAAAATCAACACAAGCACACTTAAGTATGGAGTTTTCCCCACAATCAATCCCACTTAACTTGCTATCCATGAGGTATTCACTCAGTGAACCTTGACATAGTTCCTTCATTTGTGGGATATTAAAGAATACCCATAATTTCACTATATATTGATAAATATCTCCCAAAATACTTTTGTTGAACCCCCCTTCCAATACATCTTTCCAATAAAAGAATCCCCTACTTTTACTAGATACCCCTTTTTATACCCCCCAAATGCCTATAAACCCCTTGATACCCCAAATCTCTCCCCTAATACGTACAATATATTAACTTTATTTTTGACAATTAAAAAACCCCCCTTCATGAATGAACATGATAATATATTGGTCAACAAGGCGAAGCCCCCATGTTGCTACCCCATTTGAAAAACCTTAGCAAGCATTATTCCTTATGAAATATTTTATTAGAGCTCCTTTGAATATTTTTATTTAATCATTGAGGGGCTTTCACAATCCAATATACTTCATATTCATCCTCAGAGTCATCCACTTTCTTCTTTCCTCCCCTTTTCTCTTTCTTGTAGTGTCTTCTAAAATTCCCAACCTTGTCATAGTTTCAACATATTTCCCTAGACTTTTTAAAAGACTAAGATCTCCCATAGGATTGGATATGTAATTCTCCCTCTTCTTTCCTTTCTCTTTCTACCTTCCACAAACAAACAAGGCCTCCTTGGTGGATTCATAATCCTTCCACCTAATTTTCTTTCAAAGTAAAGAAGCCATGACCTCATCAAGCACTGATTTCTTTGCACTGTTTCCAACAACCATTATTAGGTTGTCCCATGAATCTTACAAAGAAAACAAAATGTTCATGAAATGATCCTACTCATCCATCTCCACTCCAACAAAATTCAACTAGGTCACAATAGTATTAAACTTATTCAACTATTTGGACACAGAAACATCATCACACATTCTCAAGGCGTACAACATTTTTTTGTAGAAAAAAAGTTTATTAACTAGGGATTTTTCTTGGTAAGAATCCAAACTTCTTCTAGAGGCCTGTTGGGGTGGAATCTTCATAAATGTTCAATAACATTTAAACAAACAAACAAACCCTATTAAGGATTCTCTCCTTTCTCTCTAGCACTAACTAGTGTTTGTCTTTCATAGAAGAGGGTTTAGTTTTGAATACCACAACCCATATATATTGATCTACGAACAAATCCTACATCTTGACCTTCAATAGTGTAAATTTAGCACCACTAAACTTATCCATTTCTAGTCTTGATGCACTCGACATTTTCCTACAACAAGATTTCATTTTGCTCAAACTCCCACCCAAACTAATATTAGATTTAAAAAACCATGTCCCTAACACCTAGAATATGAGGTGATTAAGATATAAT
>ML802957.1:124745-146343 GCA_009831015.1 Picea engelmannii
TAACAATAATATTAATAATGACATGATTAATCCTCAATGGGGATTTAATCCAATAATAATAATAACATGATTAATCCTCAATGGGGATTTAATCCAATAACAAAATAATAAGAATGCTCTTCGCAGTTACATTATTTCAACATGAAGTACTAGCCATGATATCACTAGAGGAAAAAGTGAGGAAAATTTGGATAGGGTTCATTATGTCAAAATGAACCAAATTTCTCCTTATTGAAATAATGAGCCTCATCCTGATCCCAGGGAGAAATAAGTTAATAAGAAAATGATTGATGGTTGAACAATCAACTACCCCCTTAAATGGAATCATGGAGGGTCTTGTTGATGTGGAAGAAAGTTGTCAGCCCAAAGTACCACTGAGGGCAGTTTTTCCTTAAGGCCCAGACTAAACCCAGTTTCCTTCTGACAGATGGAACAGGATAGGTCAAAAATTTCCAGAAGAGGAGAAAGGAAATATGGATCTTCTGAGGAACTGTATAGAAGGGGATGCCTAAGCCTGGGCCTGGAGAGTTAGTGACCGCAAGGAAGAGGAGAATTTGACAAATATCATACACTATTGATTAGGATCATGCACATAATGGGTATATCCAGGAAAAATAGTGAGCCAAAATAACAAGACAACCATGTGGATGCAAATCCACGAATTGCATAGATAAGTAGTGTGCTACATTATGAAAATTTTCCTTTTGAATTTTGAACAATAGTAAAATGTTTTCACATGAAATTGTGATTAATATGCTTGTTGTCCAAGATTATTGAAGGAAGGTGAAAGCGACCAAGTGTCTAAAAGGACTTGACCCAGAAAGAGGATCGATATTTCTGAAGCAGCTGAATGAAAAAGGCATGACAAGTTTTACTGAGAAAGAACACCGAGGACGGTGTTCCTTTTAAGGGGGAGGGGATTGTAACACCCATGTTTCCCCAGCCTGTAATTAATCATTTATTATGATCAAAATGCTATGGCATGGGAACAATGTAAATGTATTATAATTTAGATTGCCAACAACCGACTGTGAGGGTGAAGCCTCAAAGTATTGTCCATGATATCACTAGAGGAAAGAGTGAGGAAACTGTGGATAGGGTTCATTTTGTCAAAATGACCCAAATTTCTCCTTGCTGAAATAATAAGCCACATCCTAATCCCAAGGAGAAATAAATTAATAAGTAAAGGAATGGTGGTTGAACAATCAACTACCCCCTTAAATGGAAGCATGGAGGGTCTGGCTGAGGAGGAAGAAAGTTTTCAGCCCAAAGTACCATAGAGGGTAGTTTTCCCTACAAGCCCATATTAACCTGAGTTTCCTTCTGATAGAAGGAACATGATAGGTCCATAAATTTCTTAAAGAGGACAAAGCTATGCAAGAATACACACAAAGACAGACAAGAAGGAGACACATCGAGAGAGAAAAGGAATGACCAGGATATGGAAAAGAAAAGAGGAAGAGCGTGTGAGGCTCTCTAGCTAAGAAGAAGAACTGGAAGCTTGATAAGTTGTTATGGTTACTGGATAGAGAAAGAGAAAGGATCTATGATAATTTATAGAAGACATGACCTGAGCAGAAGTTCGTGAGATTGATGCCGAGGGAGCATCTGATAAACCTCGCAGAGACTGTGACATAGAAAGAACCTATGAGAAACTGCAAAGTTTCCCTAGTGAAATCATGGATTGGCACGGGGGTGGTCAGAGTGCTAAGAATGAATGCCTCTAAATCTATGGTTGGGTTGAGAGGCTAACACCTACAATAAGTAAGTTGGTGATCGACTGTAATAGTAAGTATTCTTATGCCCTATATACTAGAATTGAAATGTAATATTTAGTTATATGTAAATGTGATAACTTGTGCCTTGCGTGAAATTGATGATAATGGTGTTTACTATCCTTCTATAAAATATTGTGTTTGAATGATTGTAAGGTAGAAATATTGGCCTCTTGTCCAGCTAGAAAAATCCTCAAGGTGTTTTCCCTGAGGAGTTACCTCACAGTTCTAGATTTGGAGCAGACTTTATGGGACTACCACAGTCTCGATGATTCCTCGAGATTATCTTCTTGCCAAATTTTAAACTTATGTCCAATGACTAGAAGGTGCACCCTTCAACCCAGTCGCCCAAGAGACCACTGGTTCATGCCCCAGCCTTAATCAAATCTTTGCCAAGAGATGAGTGTAGCCCTTGGAATTCGATAAGGTTCTATATGACCTAGGGTTGGAAACCCTTCACTAAGCCGAAAGGAGAGAAGATACTCTGGCTTCAGAACTCCAGGAATTCAGAGCTCCGGGATAATTGAATTCACAACCCTCGAAAACAACCGAAGGCCAGAGTTGAAAATTGACGACGGCCATGGATCTGGGAATCCATTGGAAATATCTCTCAGCTGTTAGATTGAACCTAGTAAAGGGGTAGCACTAAGTAATTTGGAGAAGTCCCACTTCAGGAGAATAAACGCGGTCTAACGCCAAAAATCCCAAATGTTGGAGTCACGAAGTTAATCTGGACCATTGAGAGTAGAGGGATGCATGTCCATAGATCAATGGCTATCCGTAAGTCCAATTATCCGATGGTATCAAAGTGTAAACACAAGAATGTCCAAGTTTCCCCAAAGCTCTGCAAGCCGGAGTAAATCTTGGTTGTGGATGCTAGGTGCATGTGGTGATAGATCAGGTGTGGTTCGGAGTTTGAAACTCCAGCAGGAAGATGGAAACTACACGCCAAAACTACCGAATGTTAGAGTTGCGAAGAAATGTAGATCATCGATCTAAGGACCCTTTGGGATCCCTCTCAATCGTTTGATAAATCGAGAGGAAAGGAGTGTGGAGCGGTTAAAACCCCCCTGAACATCGGAGATGCGAAGTGACAAGGGTCGTAGATCTAGGAACTCTTCAGGACCTTTCCAGACCATCAAATCTAGGTCATGGTCATCCTGACGCTGAACACTCTAGGATTAAGGCGGAAGTCAAAAACCCCCAATGTCAAAGTTACAAATTGATGTGAGTCATAGATTCATGGATGTAAGAGGACACATCTCGATCGTCGGATCTAAGGGTTATTGGGAGAAAATTGGTGGGAACTTTAGACTTCAAAGCTCCGGGAGGTTTGGAAAGTAGGTGAAGCTAGGAAACCCTGGAGGTTTTCAGTCCTGAATTGACGTGGCACGCCAACATCACCTAGGGTGACTTGGGACCCTATCTTGTATTCCATGTGTCACCCTGATTTGTGCTTCTCACAGACCCTAAACTCCATTAGAGCATGACACATGTCACCTCCTGGCAAGGCCATGTGTCACCCCTGGTCTTTATCGTGTGTCATCCCCCTAGTGCATGAATTCTCATCCAAAGGTTGGTGGAGTACCCTAGACTTCAGGATTTCGGGACTTTTAAAATACTGGGAGGCTAGAATGTTGGGGCTAAATCAGCTGAAGGGCTAGACCCAGCTATCCCTGTCTTTGCGTATAATGCGTCACCACATGTAAGTGGGGACCCTTCGGGAGTCCAGGACTTCAAGACTCCATAGGTTTGGAGTGTAGTGTCGAGGATAAGCCGAAAGTCCCAAAGGCCGGAGCTATGTGGTATCAGGGATTCGAGACTTCGGAGGACATGTGTGCATAAAAGAAAGGGGGTGTTCAACATTGAAGCGTCGAACATCGAATTCCCCACTAGCGTGTGTGTTAGAAGAGGATTAAGTCCAGTCGTTGGATTGGTTGATGGATGGAACTTCCTTGTGGGAGGTGGGAACCTAGAGATGGTATGAATGAGATGGAGCCATGTGGGCACCACATGGCCCTCAACTAATGAACACTCGAAGAACTTTGGGAATCCATAACTTGTAAACCAGAGGTCGGTTTAGATCCTGGTAGGAATCGTTAGAATGCTATGGGTGAGTAGAAGAGGATGCATACCTTGGATAGAGGATTCAATATGTTTAAGGAAAGTGGAATTTAGATGCCTCATTCCTCAAAAAGGTATTTAAAGGGTTGGGTGTGTTACAACTTGTCTGACTCTATCCTTTCATCATCTTCCCCATTTTTATGCTGCGGTTCTCCCAAACCTAGTTGTTGTGTATGGTTTTGTGCTTCAGTGGGTTTTTTTTCTTCAACCCTTGGATCTATATCTATTTGCTCAACGAATGGTTCATGTTCTTCGACAAGTGTTGGCATAACTTGTTCCTCAACGGGTGATCTGAATGCATCCACATCGAAAATTCCTTCTGGATGAATGGGGTTTTCTACCTTTGTGGTTGCTTTATCTATGGACTTCATATCACTTCGTTTGTTTCTTGCGAATCTACTGGGAGATCCAACTTTCGACGATGCCATTCTGTAAAATCCTAAAACTACTACTCCAAATCTTTGTTGAAACCTTTAGAACTACCTTCTCATGCTTGGCTTTCTCTCCTTATCTCTCATCTTCTCCAAGTCACAATGCGGCTTACCTTTCAATTTTATTGCTTTTATATGGACTATCATAAATGCTCTGTCATATCCCACTTTTTCGTTCACCTCCTTTTTCTTTTTCCGACCACTTTTTCTTTCTTGCAAATCCAATTGGCTATTCTATATCACCTTCTCCCGATTGTGTTAATAATACTCCAAGTGCTATTGTAGATGCATCTACATGCACATGAAACTCCTTTGACCAATCTGGAAACAACACAATTGGCATTGTCACCATTTTCTCCTTCAATATGTCCAAACTCTCTTGGCACTCATCATTCCACTGATACTTAATGCCCTTCTTCAACAATTTACCCATCGGTGCAGTAACATGTGCATATCCCTTTATAAACTTCATGTAGTAGTCTGTATGACCAAGTGTACTTTTTAACTAGCACACTTACTTCGGTGGTGGTAAATTCACTATGATAACAATTTTGGTAGGATCAACCAACAAACCTTATTTATACACCACATGCCCTAACAGAATACCAAATGGTGTGCTGAAAACACTTAATGTTCAATGAAATTTGACACTATCTACACCTATCTGACATCAATATTAACACTTCAACATGATCCTTCAATAAACTAAACATTGTCCAATCATCCAAATAAACTTCCAAAAACTTATGAATAAAATCCTCAAAGGAAGCTACTACTACCCTTGAAAATATAAAAGGGGAATTATTCAACCCAAATGGCATCACTATATATTGATATGACCCCCATTCTGTAGAAAATGTAGTCTTATGTCTATCTTCTGGTGCTATTCTGATATGGTGATATCCGAAAAATCCATCAGTAAATGAATAGGTTTCTTGACCTCCTACATTATCCAATACTTCATTTGTAAATGGAGTAGGGAAGGGATCATACAGATAGGCACAATTAAGCTTCCTCAAGTCTACACAGATACTTATCCCCCCTTGCTTCTTCTCCTATTCTACCATAGGGTTGATCCATTTAGATTCTTCCACAGGTTCTATGACACCAACCTCTAACATCTTATCTATTTATGCCTTCACTTTCTTCTTGTACATTGGATTTAGCCTATAAGGTATTTTTATTAACGGTCTAGCATCTAGTTTCAAAGGTATCTTCATCTCTCCAAGTTTTCCTGCTACCCCCTTCATCTATGAAAATTTCAATGGAAATAGGTCAGTATACTCGTGCAGTAACTTTGTTATTCTTTCTACTGTCTGATTATCCCAATAGTATCCAATACTTGCAATCTTTTGGTTTTCTGCTCTTCCAATATTTACCTTCTTGATCTTTAGTGGTGTAGAATAATCTTATGATTCTAATTGTGGACCTTCTACTTATATTTCCCCTTCAACTTCTGTGATCTGAATGTTGCATGGGTTTTATTTTGTTGGGTCTTCTTCTTCTACGACATGATAACAATGTAGCAACTATCTAAATGTTTGTCTCTTCTGGTTTTGATAAGCTATCACAATTTCCACTTCAGTTTGTTCAAAGATCTTGTCTCTTACCACCTTCAGTGTTGTATCTATCTTTGTATTCTCATGCTCAAATGAAAATTTGATCACAAAATTATGTTGCATCTCTTCCTAATTTGTAGTTTCTCTGTGTTGTTCCAATTTTGTGTACCAATTCCTAGGAATTCCTTATAATGTGTGAATAAAGTGATGTGGCCACTCCTTTGGTGGTACCAATATCCATTGAATTATACATATTTTTACAAGTTCTATGGGTTGTCCAATTCCATCATACTTCTCCTCGTATCTATTCTCCTGCTCTGTGCCAAATATGATGCGTAGTAGTCTCTTGCATTGATACCGGTTGTTGATATTCTCTTTATGTGTACCCCATCATCACACATGTGTTTCTTTCAAGGCCATATATAATACTAGTAATCTTTTATTTTCCACTAATTCTAACTCAAACTTCCTTAAAAACTCTTCTAAATTATTCTGACCATAAAAATTTGGAGGTTCTCTTACCTTTGTGCCAACCTATCTTAGTGCATGTCTCATCCTTGCACATATTTTGGTAGATAGCTCATGTATTCGTTGCTTCCAATTCTCCAGACCTGTCTCAGAATATGATGCACATGAACTAATTCTCCTCCAGCTCAACATTCCATCTATAGTGGGGTTAATGTAGACTTCATCTCGTGCAGTAGTTATACAACTGGTTTATATCTTCTGTAATAAAATTTTATGTCGTAGGTTCAAGATACCTTCCTCCTTATGAAGGATCTAATGGAGAAATAACTTTGTATTCTCTTGATTCAAAGATCATTTTTCTAGTCTTCAGGTTAATAATAGTCTGATTGTCAAAATCTCAATCTAGACCCAACAATGTTGGATATGGTGAAGTGTTATCTACTATGTAAATCACTTAAAAATATGCCATGGTGCGCACACCATCTAGATCTATTAGTATCCCCTTCAATCTACCAATTGGTACCAGTCTATGATGATTTTCAAACTTCAACTAGATAGGTGAAAATCTCAATTTAGGTTCTCCCATGGCTTCTCATGTCTTCTTAGGAAGAACATTTACTGCAAATCCTAAGTCTAATATGATATCACCCATATTGAAATATCCAATGTTTTCATTCAATCTGAACTCTCTATTTGTTCTTCTCTTCTTACAAACTTGATTGACTTTCTTCTATTTTGGTTTCATCTCTTCTTCAGAAATACACTTCTCTAACAGACTATGTAATACTTGTAAAGATTTTTTGTCATTCAAGAATTTTATGCAAGACCCCAAAAAGTTTATGAGATTACTTACTTGTTCTAATGGTTGATCTCTACTGGTCTGATCAAATAGATGAGGCATGCCATACACTGGTACACCATCTCCTAGCTTTGTACCTAAGGTAGAAGCAATATTCTCCTTCATAATCTCCTGTTTGGACTCCTTGAATGTCTCCTTCTCCTTGTGCGCATCAAAATTTTGTTGAGGTGTTGTATTCTTCCTGACCCACTGGTATTGGCCATGATCCTTCTTTGCTACATCTACTCCTGTCTTGGCTCCACCTCTAGTAACTATATTGATATTCTTCCCATCCTCTTCTCTATTTTCTACAACAATCCATTGAACATTCTGATTGTTATAATTCCTCTTGTTCTGTATCTTTACCAGAAGTGTCAGAAAATTATTTGTCTCATGATTTGTTGCACGAAAATACATACATATCGTATGTGGATGTGAACAATCTCTTTCATAATGCCCAGGTTTTTGAAAATTTTAACAAACTACTGGTCCTCTACCTCCTCCAAATCCTCTTCCTCCACGACCTCCTCCTTTGAAGCCTCCTATGTTTCCTTAATTATCTTGGTGCGATGTATTATACTATGGTGCCTAATTGTACTATGGTTTCACATTATTATACTGTGGTGGCACATTATTATACTAAATTGTTGTGTGTTTTTATACTGCGGTGGTGATCCAAACTGTTGCATGTTATTATACTACGTTTGCGCTATAAACTATTGCACATTATTATACTGTGGTTGTTGCATAGATTGTCCTGTCATTAGTTCATCCTGCAACCTATAAGTATATGATGTCCTCTCCTTCATTATTTCCAAGGTTCTACAATCCTTGTCTTCATGTCCAACTGACTTGAAAAAATTACAAAATGCAGTCTTGGGAAATGTTTGATACTTCCGCATCATGGGAAAATGATAGGGATCATGTCCATGTGTTATACATATCTCACACCATGGTCCTCCCGTGGGTAAAGGATTCAACATTCATGTTCCCAAGTATTGGTAAAGGTTGGGAACTCATTCTTATGATGACCTTATGTTTTGCATAATGTGCATTAGACATATTCCCTCTTCTCCTTTCCCTTATTATGATTCAATTGAAATGTCAGATTATTCATATCTGCTCTCAGCTCCTCCACAACTGGATATGTTTGCTTATATTGATTTTCCTCCAATTGCAAATCTCCTTGCAGGGCCTCAGCCTAGGTTTGGAACTTTTTCTGCTTCAATCGATACTTGAAATGTGGCAATAAAGAGTTAACAAATAAATATCTTTGTTGCATATCTGTGATAGGATACTTTAACTTACCTTTCACTCTCTTGAACTTCCGATCAACCTCCCATACTGACTCACCTGGATTCTGTTTGATCTCTATCATCTCATTCATGAAATGATCCTCTGAACTGGGTTGTTGAAACTCATTGATCAAGGCATTCTTCACATATGCAACAGTTGTAGGTGCTCCTTGTGGATTTTTTACTATGAGACCCATATACCAATCTAGTGTGCGGTCTTTGAATGTGATCGCTAGCTGTGCCACTTTTGTATATTCATCTGTAATCTGCTTAGCTTCCCAAATATTCTCACAAATAAACAAATGCTTCTCTCGGTCATCTGACCCTTCTCCACGGAACTCTAGTAACCAAATAGTTGGATTTTCTCCTTCCATTGTCAAATTCGTTTTACTACCACCTCCCCGCGGTGTAGATACTTGACTGCTATTAGCTGAAATTATACTTTTACTTGAATTTCCACTAGACCCACATCCTACTAAAATCCTTCTACCACTAATCACTTGTTGTCTAAATGGTTCTTCTTCTTCATATTTCTTAGTTGCACATGGGGTTGTGGGTTCCACACTAATTCATATATGGAATGGAGATCCTTCTTCTATGTCAGACCCCTGACCTTTGTTTTTCCTTTCATATGTGGTGAGAAATATTTCCTCAATCTACCCCATCGCACGAAGATCCTCTACCTCTTCCTCATCACTGTACAAGCCCTCCTGCTCGGCTATTGCCATCTTCTTACTATTGATATTATACTAATAGGGTCGTCCAATGTGCATCACTCCTTCTTTTCTCAATATCCCCTTGGTCTATTCCTCATCCATCATTATGGGGTCAATTGCTTCCTCCTTCTGGCCTTTCTCTAGAGCCTTCTCCATATATCAGATCTTCTTTAGTGCTTCCCCCATTTCCCCCATGCACACAGAGTGATTTAGTTGTTTGAATCCATTGTCATCACTCCTTTATCATGCAATAAAATCTTGATCAAAATGTAAAGTGATTGAATGTACCTTCCTCTTGATCCCTTCATAAACTCTTACTTTGTAGCAGTGTAATACTTCACAGTATTGACTGCAAAATCAGTAATATACCCTGCAACAATGTTGTCTAACTAGAAATCCACTACGCATGTGAATTTATTATTAACTCTTTCCAACCCTGCAATATTCTCAATAGTCCACTCTACTAGCCTTATCTGATTAGTTGGATGAGTATCCTTCAACCTCAATATCCACTCCTGTAACAAATATGGAAAATAACATAAATATACGTCATGCAAATCAATAAACATGCACCTATGTAAATACTAGTGTGGTGTATAACTGGAGCTTATATTGTCTTTCTTCGCAAACTCAAGCTGCTTGTTCTCCAACCATATTTCAATATCCTTTTTAGTTGGATTCCTTGTCCTAAACATCCCTTTCTACCATTGCATTCCCTTCATCAAATCCATAGCTTGTGAGTTGACCCTCAGTTACAACTTCAAAAATAGACTAATCTCCAAAACTAACTCAGTAGTTTGCTCCAAAAATCTCTACCAAAAATATCAGATATATTCTAAATGATCTCATTGGATCTTATAATGCCTATTTATACTACCAAAATTGGTAAAAGGCCTTACAATAAGGACCCAGAACCCTAACCCTAAGTGGATTAGGTTTGTCCACTTTACAACCTCCTACATGCGGCTGGTCCTCGATCCAATAGTTCCTTGCTTTGAATCTTCTCTTTTTGCCGTTGCATTTCCTTGATTCTCAACTCACTGCTTTCCTTTCCTTCCTGATGCGTGCTCCAACTATCCTCCAAAACTGTTGTGAATTTCCCCAAAATAGCTTGCTCCAACACTCCTTGTGGCTACAACTAGATGGAGCCTTCTTCACCCAACTTGGGAAGGATGGTTTGAGTTTGGAACTTAGTTCCAATCATCTTATTGAAGAAGAAGACATGAAAAACATGATGGATCTTAGAATGTCTGGGAAAAGCTAACTGATAGGCTAACTATCCCATGCGATTGAGAACTGTATAAGGACCATACAATTTCTGACAATGGTCAGCATTGAGTGAATTCTTCTTATAAGGTTGTAGTTGAGGAAACATCTGGTCTCCTTTAGAAAATTGACATTCGAAGAGACCTTGATCTGCTTTTTGCTTCATGGGATTCTGAGACATGACCAAATTCTCTTTGAGGGTACGAAGAATAGCCTCTTGAACTGTAAGAGTTTGGTCAACCTCCTAGACCTTCAAGACACCAGGCATGTATGAGAGAATTGAAGGTGGATTTTTTCCATATATTGATTCAAAAGGATTCATGCAAGTAGTTGTATGGTAATAAGTGTTCTACCACCATTCAACTAGTGGTAACCATTGAGCCCACTTATTTTTCCTTTCAGATGAAAAACACCTCAAATATGTTTCCAAACACTTGTTGACAACTTCAGTTTGACCATCAGTATAGGGATGATAGACGATGCTAAGATGAAATTGGGTGCCCTGTAGCTTGAACAATTCTTACCAAAAATTGCTTGTGAAAGTGGGATCTCGATCAGAAACAACATAATCAGGTATCCCATGAAGCTTGAAGACATGATCCATGAAAAGTTGAGCCACAATAGAGGCAGTAAATGGGTGTTGAAGGGAACAAAAATGAGCATACTTGGAAAGACAATCAACTACCACCATGATGACTAACTTATTTCCCAATTTAGGTAAGCCAACAATGAAATCCAGGAGATATCCCTCCAAATGGAGGGTGGAATCAGAAGCGGTTGTAGTGTGACAGGGGATTTGACTGTTTCTCTCCTTTTGCATTAACAAACATCACATTCTGCCACAAAAGTGTGAATTTCATGTTTCATACCATCCCAGAAAAAAAAGAATATTTGACCCGGTCATAGGTTTTGGTAAACCCCGAGTGCCCAGCTGTGGGTGTAGCATGAAGCTTAGAAAGCACTGTGGATTTAAGTTGTGACTGTTTACTTAAATACAGATGACCTTTGTATCGAAGTTCATAATTGTGCCAAGAGTACCCTGGGGAAACTGGAGAATTGGCTTGCAATTGTTGGATCATACACGAAATTGTGGGATCTTGTAGCCATTCTTGGCGAACATCATGGAGCCAATCTAGTACAATTAAGGAGAGGGAAAAAAGGGACCCTTCATCTTCATATTTTCTTGAAAGAGCGTCAACAATCACATTTTATTTTCCTTTCTTTTAAATGATCTCATAATCATATTCAAATATCTTAGTCACCCATTTTTGTTGCTCCAGGGATGAAGGATGTTGCTCCAGAAAATACTTGAGGGTTTTATGATCTGTCTTAATTTGGAAGTGTTTCCCCAAAAGATAAGGGTGTCAGAGATCCACTGCATGCATAATAGCCAATATTTCCTTTTCATAGATTGATTAGCCCAAATTTCACTCTAACAATTGTTTGTTGCTAAAGGCCAAAGGTCAGCCATCTTGCATAAGGACTGCTTCAATTCCTCTCCTGAAAGCATCACATTCCGGGACAAAGGTATTTGTGAAATCAGGAAGGGACATGACATGAGTGGTTCACATATCCACCTTCAAGGCTTGAAAGGCCTGATCAGCTGTGGGATTCTAAGTGAAATAATTATTTTTAAGGAGAGAAGTTGGATGTGCCACAATATTTCCATAATTCTTAACAAACTTGTGATAATAGCTTGTTAAACCCAAAAAACCACGCAATCTTTTGAGATTCCTGGGGTGAGTCCAATCCTACATAGCTTCAATATTCTTAGGATCCACCCTGACACTTGCCTTGCCAACAATATGACCCAAGTAGTTGACTTCGAAGGCTCCAAAAGAACATTTAGATTTTTTGAGGAAAAGTTGGTGTTGAGAGAGTAGATGAAGAACTCGATCCACATGAGCAAGATTGGTTGTCCAGGGTTTACTATAGATGAGCATATCATAAAAAAAAACTAAGATAAAATGATGGAGAAAAGGACGAAAGACATGATTCATGAGGCTTTGGAAAGTGGAGGGAGCATTACACAAGCCAAAGGGAATGGCCAAGAAATCATAGTGGCACTCATGAGTTCAAATTGCAGTCTTAGGAATGTCTGCCTCTTTCATACATATCTAGTGGTAGCCAGGACGAAGATCAAGTTTAGTAAAGAAATGGGCACCACTTAATTCATCCAAGAGATCATCGATGACATGAATGGGAAATTTGTCTTTGATGGTGATTTTGTTGAGAGTGAAAAATTCATGACACATGCACCAAGAGAATTATTTTTTAAGTACCATGACCACAGGACAAGAATAAGGGCTGGTACTAGGACAAATAATGCATGCGACGAGCAATTCTTGAACAATTTTCTCAATTTCATTTTTCTGGGCAAAGGGATGATGATAGGGACGAACATTGGGAGGAAGGATGTCAGGGACGCGGGGAATGGAATGATCATGAAAACCATGGAAAGGAGGAAGTCCCTGGGGAGTGGAAAAAATAGCTTGATGTTTGAAGAGGATGGATTGGAGGTCAGGCGACACAGAGGGTGTCTTAGTGTCGTGAATGGAATGGAGTTGTGCAATAATGTTGGAATGACCTTTTTTTAGGAGTTTTTCCATGCAATGGGTACTGATGATCTCAGGGGAACTTGCTGTGATGCCTTGGAACTTATACTATTGTCCCTCTTGGTTGAATTTCATGGTCAATTCCTTAAAATCCATGAGAATGGGACCCAGAATCCTTAGCCATTTGACACCCAACACAATGTCACAACAACCCATGTCAATAGAAAACATATGAGATTTCATGTGGTACTGACCAATTTGGAGACGCACATTTTCACAACACTCCCCACATTTCATGGACCCACCATTGGAAATCATGATTTGAAAGTTGTTGAATGCTTGGATATAGCAATTATTTTCTTGAGCAATGCGGCGATGAATAAAGTTATGGGTTCTTCCATTGTCAACAAGGATGATAAACTTTCGATGCTTAATGTAACCAATTAGCTTGAGGGTTTGGGGAGCAGAGAAGCTAGTGCGAGCATTCAAGGAAATGACTGGTTCAAATTCTAGAGGGTCGGAAGGTGGAGTCATGTCAGTGGATTTAGGTGACTTGGCCACAGGGGAAGCCTTGACATCTTCTTCAGAAACATCCTCAGAGATGGCCATAAAAACCTTTTGTTTCTTACACTTGTGCCCAGGAAAATAATTGTCATCACAATTATAAAAAAGGCCCTTGAGCTAGTGTTCAACCATTTCTTCCCAGGTCAATTTCTAGATCTTTAGTGGACTGGAAGGAGGAGTGGGAGTGACTGGTTTAGGGCCAATAATAAAGGGTTTTTTGGTTTGATAAGAGACAACATGTTGTGCTTCCTTATCTCTTTTAGTAGATTCCACCCAACTATGAGGACGATCCATGAGGACATGAGAACTTATCTCATCCTTGAGACCACTAATAAACCATTCTCGGAAAAAGACATCATACATTCCCTCTGTGTAGAAATCCAATCATTTAAAAGAATCTATAAATTCTTCCACTGTTACATATTGTTTCAACTTTTTCAAATAGCCTAAATGGTGGGTGTCAGTGTAAAAGCATTCATAAAGTTCTGCAACAAATTGTGTCCAAGCCACATATGCTTGGTGGGCATTTTTTCTCCATTGCCACCATTACCAATGTTCTGGATCTAGATGGAGAACACCATACCTTAGTTTGGAAAACTCATCAGTAATTTGGTACAAAGAGAAATAATGTTCCATTTGAGTGACCCAATTGTGGGATCCGAGCCATCAAATTTGTTCAACTACATGCGAGGGGGATTCAAGTCCCGCTAAAAGTGGTGGGGAGGAAAAGAGGTGGACTAGGAGGATTCAGGACCTTCAGGGTTATAAGATGTGGACGAAGAGAAAGGATATGTGGTGGGCTTAAACAAGGCAGTCAAAGTGTTCATTGTGTCCTGGGATTGTTGACAGGTCTGTCAATTGAGTGATGGATGTGGGAAGTGATTCCAGTGGAGAAATATAGGATTTGAGGTTACCAATACTAGAAGTAATGGAAGAAATATCAATCTGATTTTGGTCATGAGCTTTGTCCAAGGCGGTGAGACGTTGTTCCCAATCTTGGCTACGAGTGTGGACCATGGGGATGGGACAAGGGGAAAAGTGGGACCACACAAAAATGGGTTACTGGTGATTGGCACCACTATGATCAATGAAAAGAGAGGAAGTCAATGGGATAGATGTCAAATAGGAGGGTCGACAAAGGGTTGGGTCCACAAAAAAAAATTACTAAAAAATTATAGGTATGACTACGATCAAGGAGCAGAGAGGAATCCAATGGGATAGGTTTCAAATAATGGTGTTGGAAGGATCTGAATAATACTACAATTATGAAATGTCTAAATGCTTAATAGGAAGAAATGTGTAGGAATTTCACAAACATAATGCAAGAGGCAGAGTTGCACGACAACAGATCTTGTATGTTTTTTTTTTGTTTCCGTCCCAAGGGTTAGGGTATTCAGGGTCTCTACAAACAAGGGTTTTCCATGTGTTATAGCTCTCTAATATACGTGCGGGGTCCAACAATAGTACTGGAACCAACATCTCAAAGAACCAACTAAGGAAGCTAGACCATGCGCTTAGCCGTACTACTCGACTACTTAGGTACTAGAGAGTATATTTCTGAGTGTTGTTCTCGGTGGAACTATAGTAGTCGGGAGACAAATTGGTTTATCTACGGAGAGATTCAGGATATTTAGGTCGATCTGTATACAGGCGTTGTCTGATGCGTTACCACTCGAAGGGGTACCAACAAGGGTTACAAGGGTGGCCAACAATGTGTGCCTAAGCACCACTTGTAGTTCCTGCATGTATGCTTCCCTAATCGCAGATTTATGCGTTGAACGATATATCTCTATAGCTTTAAGACATCGGAATACATCTGTACGCTGAAAAAAAATAACCCACAATTTTCTTCCAAGGAAAGTGCTCTTATACCACTTGTAAGATAACAGATCTATCAAAATAGTCGAAAACAAAAATATTACAGAGTATAGCAGCTGAACAACATAATGGATGAAACCACAACACCAGAATAATACCTTTATTGATAGGAAACAATGTTCACTTGCTTCTTCGAGGGGGAAACCTTCACCAGAGAAGTGTTCTATTACAATAATTCTTAAGACAAAATCTTTTCATGCCCTCGACTCTTATTTATACTAAATCTATCTACCAAAAGAACATTCTAGAGGAAGATATTCTAGAAGTCTATTAGGTCTTCTTACATTTGACTTATTCTTTTTTATTACTAGGCCTTATTAATATTGGCCTTTATTATATGAAAAATGTATTATTCTACCTAAGTGAAGGGTTAAGGAGGTTAAGTCCCTAACAAACTTAAACAATTTCGAAAGATAGTTTCACTCTTGAGTAATTATCATAAAGAATCAAATGTTCCTTCAAAGAAATCATTACGTTTCAACTTAAAAACCATGTAGTTAATTAACTTTTTAGATTTTAAAAAACAAAAAAGTTGAAAGTCGAACCAAAAAAATGATTGTTAAATAGAAATTAGCCTATAAAAATAGGGTATTGTATATGCCATCAACCTTATAACAAAGCTATGAGTCATTGTTAGCATTACTTTCAATAAAGTTGTTACTAATTATTCATGAATATAATTGCTCTTACAACGCACAAGTGACTTCATTTGTTTATTTACAATGAACTTACAATGTTAATTAATTTTGAATTATTGTATTGATTTAGGTTTGAATTAAAATTAAATTACATTATTATTTACAATTAACTTGCAATGTTAATTCATTTGTTTATTTACAATGAACTTACAATGTTAATTAATTTTGAATTATTGTATTGATTTAGGTTTGAATTAAAATTAAATTACATTATTATTTACAATTAACTTGCAATGTTAATTAATTCTGAATTATTGTATTGATTTAGGTATTAGATCACATTATTATTTACAATTAATGTGCAATGTTAATTAATTCTGAATATTATATTGATTTAAGTATTATTGATGTTATGTTTTCTTTTATTGTGTATTTGATTTATTTTTATTTTTATATATATATTTTATTTTTACACTTGTATTTAAATTCATAAATTAATGAAAAATATTTAATGAAATGTTGCAAATTGGAAGCCTCACAATAAAGAGTGCAGTTATTCTTTTTAAAGTTTTATCTAAGGAAATGAGTGTACAATAAAGAGGGCAGTTAGTCATTTTAAAGTTTTATCTAAAGAAATGAGTGTGCATGAACAAATGTGAAACTATTTAATTATTTAGAAAAAAAAAATTAAAAGAAATTTACTGTTGTGCATATGAGAAATATGTATTTTTAAAATAAGGTTATATCCCAATTCCCATCATTCAAAAATACATTTTTATTTTTTATTTTTATATTATTTTTTTTCTTTTTTAAATAAAATTATATTCCATTTCTTGAATTCTTTTTTAAATAAAATTATATTCCGTTTCTCGAAAATATATTTTTTAAATTTTACATTGTTTTTTTTCTGAAAATAATGATATAATGTTTACTTGACAAGCTTTATTCAGTATTTTTTTTAAAGATTAAAAATTAGCACAGCCACTCAAAACAGTGGCTGATGAACGCTCAAAGGTGTGGATAGAAAATAAAACATATAGCTAGAAAAATGAAATGCACAACCAGAAAATGAGCGTTTATAGCCAGCGTGCTAAATCCAAAGTTTAATCATTTAAACGTGGCAATCATATAGTGTTACAGTAATTTCTTAATATGATTAGGTAAATGTTAAAAGGTAAACAGGGTAACTAATGCATTCAAAAATACAAGAAAGTTATGAAGCAGAAATCACATTCATTGATTTGGGAGGACAACTAAGATTATGCCAGCATCTTCAATCATCAAATTAGAATTTTAGATTAAAAGATGATTAATTGTGTTCATTATGAAAGCTTTTCGACTTAATAAAATATTTTATAAACTTTTAATGTAATATAAAGTTCAAATTTCAATATTGCCAGAATCTGAAAAAACAAAAAGTGTTCGCTTCTGAATATACATCGCCTATAATCCTGTGAATTGATTTATACGCTTGTTTCGCATCAGTGCCCATCATCGCACACAATTGAAACCATGTATCGATATTTCATTTGAAATTTATTAAAAAATACAAAAATTATATTCTAGATCTTACAAAATTGAATTCAGACAAAATTATACTCTGCAATCTGATAAATTGGAAGGACTCGGAATCTTGATTTTTAATACTCCGAGGTCATGTGATTCAGCCGTGATCCCGATTCCCAGCCGATTTCGACAAAACTTTTCAGATGGGCCTTCAGTGAAAAGGTCGCTAGTTCAAGATCCAGTTGTCGAGAATCTGAAAAAGCAAAAACCTACCCCCACAATTATTCAAAAGTACCACAACTAGTTCATCTGCTGCTTCCTCCTGCTGCTGCTGCTGCTTCCTCCTGCTGCTGCTGCTTCTGTTCATCTGCTCATCCTTCTGCTGCTGCTTCTGCCAAGTAGTGGGACTAAGCTCCAAGGCCCCTCTCAGACACTACACTGCGGCGTCGTAGGCGCGGGCGGCTTGTTCGGCAGTTGGGTATGAGCCCAGCCATAACTTGTCTCGAGATCTCGGCATTCGAATTTCTGAGATCTCGGCATTCGAATTTTCGCAATCGGATTCCCTTAAATTGGTGGCACTTTTTCCCGCGATCTTCGTCTTCTATATCATGGGCATGCTCATGCTCCTGAGAGGAGGGTTTTTCAAGCGAAAATCTAGCGTGACACGGGATATGGAAGTGAGTATATATATAGCAGAGAAGGCGCGAGAGTAAAATGCATGAACCGCGTGCATCTATCTATTCAAGCGAAAATCTAGCGTGACACGGGATTGAATTTGATATTCAAAGGAAGACCATGGATGGCTCTTTTAAAAACGTGAGTGTATCAGCAGACAGCGAGCGTCACCTTTGGGAATATTGATAATTTCCATCTATTGAGCGTCAAATCCTATGGTCACCTTTGTGATACCTTACATCTCAGACCCGTCAGTTTGTGGAAAATATAGCTGTACTCTAAACATTATAATTTTTGTTTTTTAAAAAAAATAATTGTTTAATTTTGTTTTAAATTTGATGAGAAAGTGTTAGATTTGTAGATTTGAGTAGTTAAATTTGTATAATCTAAATGATATATGCAAAACTTATTTACACAATAAAAATACAATTTAAATAACAAAAAAATAAAATTCCATCCAAATTTATAATACCAAATTTCTAAAATAAACAAAAAATAAAAAATAAAAAATAAAAATAACCTTACATTTTTTAAATATATATATATATATATATAATGTCTTGGTCCCGCGTCTCGTCAACATATTGTTCGGATGCATTACTGTTGTTAGCCGCCTGCACGCGGTCAAACAAAGGTAGGTATGTAGGGAGTTGCACGTACGAATAAATATTGATTTAGCACAAGTTTTCAATGTTAAATTCCGTATCGGAGGAATCAAAGACTAAATCACTCTCTCGAGTCTCGCCCACACTGCGCCATTTTTTACGAAAGGTTCGGATTAGGGTAATCGTTGTTAACCCTGTACTAAATATAGTTTATTTTTTATTTTTTAAATAAATTTGGTTAGAGTTTGTTGGATTGTTGAAATTATAAATTATAAAATTTTATTATTAAAATTATATGGAGGGATATATATAGTATGAGTAGGTTTAATGGTTAAGAACATGAGTCTTTTCTTAAGAAGTTATAAGTTCAAATTTGATCTTATATATCAATTTGGTATGGCTTGACTGTGACCAAAAAAGTAAAAAAAACAATTTCATATATAATTAACAACAATATAAATTATAAATCATATAAATGTTGTATGCATTAATATATAAAAACTAAATTACAAATAAAATATATAAGTGAACTTATATGTCATGTAAATGTTGTATGCACTAATATATAGAGACTAAATTATAAATAAAATATATAAGTGAAGTAAATGTAATTCCTATAAAAATAGATGCAAGCTTAAATGCTATCATAATTTATTGTTATAGTTGCATTCAAAATCTTCAAAGCACCAAAAATATAGAAGAATTCACTCATATAAACATATGGTAAGTAAGTAGATGGTGATAGATATAATAGACATGCTACCACACAAGTGCATATCATAAGTGCTACTTTTAAGTGGAGGAAAAAACTCTTCAAAATTTTAAATGGTAAAAAAAATATTGAAATATTGTCCTCTACAACTCTAAAAATGATTGAATTAAACATAATTCTTCATCAATTTGCATTATTCTTTCAAGTGGAGGAAATGGCTCTTCATAATTTTAAATGGTGTAAATAAATATTGGAATATTGTCATCTACAACTCTAGAGATAATCAAACTAAACATAATTCTTCATCAATTTCCATTACTCTTTCAAGTAGAGGAAAGGGCTCTTCAAAATTTTAAATGACACAAAGAAATATTGGAATATTGTCTTCTACAATTCTAGAGATGACGGAGTTAAACATAATTCTTCATCAAATTGCATTACTCTTTCAAGTGGAGAAAAGGGCTCTTCAAAATTTTAAATGGTTCAAAGAAATATTGGAATATTGTCATCTACAACTTTAAACATGACTGAACTAAACATAATTCTTCATCAAATTGCATTACTTTTCATTGCTATTTTCGAGCGGATTTATTCTCTACAAGAGAGAATAAAAGAATTTGTCAAAAGAAAGAAAAATTAGACAAGTTAGAACAATATTGGATCAATAAATAAAATCAATAATTCAAGTTTTGTTTAAATAAAATTAATAATTCAAATTTTGTTTAGTATAACTAAATTGATCTATTTTCTATAAGGAAGAATAAAAGAACTTATAAAAAGAAAGAAAAATTAAACAAGTTAGAACAACTTTCAATCAATAATTCAAGTTTTATTAGTATAACTAAGTAAAATCAATAATTCAAGATTCAAGTTTTGTTTAGTATAATTAAATAAAATCAATAATTTAAGTTTTGTTTAAATAAAATTAATAATTCAAATTTTGTTTAGTATAACTAAATTGATCTATTCTCTACATAGAAGAATAAAAGAACTTATCTACAAGGAAGAATAAAAGAACTTACAAAGGAAAGAAAAACTAAACAAGTTAGAACAACTTTCAATCAATAATTCAAATTTTGTTTTGTTTAAATAAAATCAATAATTCAAATTTTATTTAATATAACTAAATTGATCTGATTTCCTTTTTATTCAGCCTATATACAGCACCGTATTATCCTCATTATATACAGTACTATATTATCTTCATTTCATTTAGTGGAAATCTGTTGTGAACTTCAGAATAACATAGCATATAAACATTACTTGGTTTTATATAAAAATATGCTTATATAAAATTTGTGTTATGCCAGGAAGGACGTAGATCCTACACTATAGATTCTCTAATTCTCTAATGGTGCAACGATTTTCCAAGGCAGCAAATTGTCTTTCCTCACTTCTTAAATCGCTTCAAGGGACACTGATCACCCTAGCGAATTGACTCAGCCTTGCAGCAGTTTGACTTATCTCCTGAAATGTTTGGCTCAATTGGTGAATCACTCTCTTGGCAACATTTCTCCTCGGTGTATTAAGAAATACCATGCTACTGTTTGTGTGCATTGGTTTGCTCATTATTTTTATTTCATTGGCAAATTTATTCACTCTCTAAATTGTTTGGCAGCATATAGATATTAAGGTAATGATTTTTCATAGGTTGTTAGTTGTTTTTATTCATTATTTAATTTATTTAATTTATTCATTTTTTTTAGTGTATTTAATTAGCATAATCACATTTAAATAAAAGTGGTTGAATTAAGATAATAATTTTTCATAGGTTGTTAGTTGTTTTATTCATTATTTAATTTATTTTTTGATTTTTATTATCTTTATTCAAGTTGAATGCTAAGAAGTTTTGGAGCCAAATTCTAAAAGGCAATACTAACACCATTCCTATTGTCCCTACAAAGGAAGAAGTTATGACATAGAGTTCGGGGTTAAATGAATCACAAATAGGAAAGCTAAGGACATTGAAGGCTACCAAGCTGAAATTTTTAAA
>ML802957.1:181750-209005 GCA_009831015.1 Picea engelmannii
GTGAGTTGTTAGTCGCTTCGTTATTTACGAAGCATTTCCATGCATGTAATTCCTTTATATATCAATTCAATAATGAGATCCGGTGTGGTGTTTTGTGCTATTCTGTTCTGCGGTTCTTGGTAAATTCGTTTTCTGTTTTCTCTCTTCTATCAATTCGTTTTTTCTGTAGCTGCAGATTTGTTTTCAGCATGATCACAGGTTTAAATTATTACAATGAGGTATTGCATAAGGTTATGCCGACAATTATAGAATTTTATGAGATTCTCATAGTGAAATTTCAAACTTTATCATTCTATATCTTTAAAAGTATCCACCAATACCTAATCCAAGAAAGGATGCAGCTGAACATAACTATATGTCATTTATGGTGAGTTCCCTTCATGAATATCCTATCAAAACCAAGTAGTGAGATTGGTCCTAGTAGATCTCAGCTAATTAATCCATATTAATAAGAGAGAGTTGTCGAGTCACAGGAAAGGTTAGCATTACTTCAGCATTAACTTATCTAATGAAAAGAAAGAGATATGGCTAATGATCTGCGGCAGTAAGACAGAATAAGACTAATTATGTTGAAGTGAAATATGCTTAAGTGTCATGGGAGTGATCCATCGAACCATTGTTTTTACTTTAGGGGTTCTTATAATAGTTTTTATCAGGACTCCAAATAGAGAAAATTTGAAGAAAAAAGCTGGAGAACCTGTATCCAAAAGTATCAATTCAAAGAGCATTGATCGAAGATGAACATTAGAAATTGACAAGTGAGAGGTTTGAATATAGATGCTTGATTTAACATGGATTTTATGGTATATTGAGTTGAAAGGATAATAACATATGTACAAGTGTTGAAATCTACAAATTCTGAGTATAATAAAAATATCATATTTGATTTAAAATGATTAACTTTAAATCTGTGGATATTAACTTTTGGATGTAGGCGTAGCATCATTAAAATAGTTGTTAAGTTTCAACATGCATGAGGACGTCCATGCAAAGAGACAATGTACTATTCTGATAGTGGACCTTCCCAATGGATGAAGCAAAGAGAAAGATTGAGAGAGGACCATCCGCCCCTCCGAACTGCACTAGCAATAATGAACGGAAATAATGTTTCAAAGGTGAATATGAAAATAAGATGGATGAATTGACCAGGAATATGCCTCTCCCGACCTGGGACTCACCCTGAATTTTCCTCACGTTATTGATGTGCAACGTTATTGATGTGCAACTTGGGAAGGAAATTATTTCACTTCTTACATCATGAAAGATATAAGTATTCGAATGTGATAATATTTCCAAGTGTTAAGTTGGAGATGGTCAATTTGGAGCAACCGAACAAAGTTAGATGTTTTAGTCGACTTAATGCCTAAAAATATCTGGAAGCATCCAAAAACTAGAAGCCTCCATTCTCTTACATCGGTCACTTTAATTATTTCAAGGAGCCAAGGTCAGTGAATTCTTCTGGTAAAGTTTCTAGTGGGATGCTCGCTAACTTTTGAGGATATATGAAAATATTTTTGAGGTGCTCCAACTTCCCTATGGACTTTGGAAAGCATGAAAAGACCTTCCCTATGGACTTCGGAAAGCCTGAAAAGACTTAAGAGATGATATTTAGATCTCGCAACACAAGAAGGGCCCTGCAATGTTCATGTTTGAGGTATTAGAATATGGAAAGAAATCGAAAAAGAACAATAAACATACCTGAGATTGAAGTTTTACAAAAAATTTAATTTCTCCCCCTCAACTTCTAAAACTTTCAAATTCTCCATTAGAATCCATGAAGGCATGAAAGAATTTGGACATTGATACCAACGGAGCTCTCCTCTGGTGTTTGTAATTGCAAAGGTCTCTTCATTTTACTCAATTCTAGGTAAAGCAGATCCAACCTTTCTCTGTTCATAGGTAGGGACGAAATTACTTCAAAAAATGAGAAGTAGAATGCTCAGCAGAACAACCTAAAGCTACCAAAAATATGCAGGAAACTGCAAAAATAAAAAGGGATTTACGTTATCAGGAACAAATCCGGAAGATAGCAATTTCTTATTATTTTATAAAATATGTCCCCTTCGTCCCACCTCTCGCAAGTTGTGGTGTCGTCTTCATCCAAGAAGGGGCTGGCCACATCCATATTTAGATAGCGGACTGATTCCATTTCATTCCCTAGAAGCGAGCCATCCCTTCCTCCATGCATGTGATCGGGGAGAAAGCCCGAAGAGCGGGGACGGCTTGTGGTGTGTCGGTGTAGATAAAAAGGTCGTATAAGGCACGTAAATGGCCTTTGAAGCGGTTTGAGAGCCTGTATCATCACAAATGATGTCGAAGAACTCGTTCTAAGGATGATTTAGTGGAAGAACTCGTGATTAGAGTAGATGTTTATGATTTCCAGTATCTTCCTTATTTCAAAGCTCTGTAATAGCAGAACATGCATTGTGATATTAAATATTTTTTTAATTGTAAAACACCTTAACAACAGAAGATAGCCATTTCTTATTAGTTTCCACTTAATCTATTAGTGGTTGTCATGAACAGAACAACATAAAGCTACAAAAAATATGCAGGAAACTGAAAAAAGTAAATATGTAGGAAACAGAAAAAGAAAAAAGATGCAATGGAAAAAAGAAAAAAGATGCAAGGAAAAGAAATGCATACTGTAAGTATAAATAACGTGTACTAGTTACCTATAGTTTCCATTTTTTTTTAATGGCATGGATGTGCTTGCAGGTTCAACAATGTATGTCCCACCACTGTATCTCCCATCACGCACTCTGTCAATTCAATTGTCTCGTATTCACTTCTCATGTGCGATTATCAGTCGTAGAAGGAAAAATCACAACCAGAGCAGAGTCTGATGCTAAGATGAAGGGAAATACATTCTCATGTGGGATTACCAGTCACAGAAGGGGAAATCACAATTGGAGCATAGTCTGGATGCTAAGCTGAAGGGAAATACGCAAAGGGGTAAGAGATTAATGGTAACACGACAGGGGAGGTGGCACATCCCTACATGCATCTTGTGTCCGAAATTATAAACTTACACACCAGGTGTCTCAAAATTATAAATTTTGTATAAAAAAATGAAAAAGCCATGTAGGGATAGAATGTAGGGAAAACATTTAATTTTATGAAGTAATGCTAACTTAATGCCTAGCATTACTTTAGGTAATATTTATTTGCAGTGATATTTCTCACTTTGCCTAAGTTTAAATAAACATGGATTGAAACGACTTTGATATGAGGCCAAATAAAACCTCAAACCTAAACTTAGGATAAATTTGAAATGAAAATAAATCATGAAAGTATGAACTTAGGATGACTTATCATAAAAATTAAATGATATTACAAAATTTATTAGTGTTTGTGAAAACTTTGGGTTAAAATGTGTTGAACTTTGTGTCGTACTAATGAAAAACCATTGAACCGATTACTATAATCCCTGGCCTAAAGGAAGGGACTAATAAGGAAGATGAATTGTTCATGTGAGCCTTAACTTATCCATAAGAAGAGGGAAAAAAAGGAAAATAATTTTAAAAGAAGTTGAATTAATTAATTTTAGGAGTGTCCAATGTTCCATAGGCCACTTTTGGACATATCATTAAGACCCAAGGAAATCAACTAGTTACCCGTACATAGGTAGTAGTGGTTTCCCCATAACATCCTCAAATATGTACTTCTAATTCTACAAGTGTATAGGTAGTAGAAGCAATAGAGTCGCAAATGTTCACCAATGCAACGATGTCCATGGTGAGGCTAACATCCACTCTCACAATGAAACATAAACAATCCAACAACCTTCAAGTAGTTGATGAGTATCTTATTTAAAGTAGGCAAGATGAGAATGGTATGGTTGAATCAACTAAATAATTAGTGTTTGAAATATAGGGTATATCCATATAGTTCAAACACCTTAAGGAAATTGTTCACAAAAATATATACACCAAATTGTATTATATCCTCAAAGAGAGAAACATTGCATGGGGTCGGCCAACATGACTACTTGAGGCAGTATATTAATGAAAAAGAAGAATATTTATATACCAGTTTCTCTCAATCAATCATTAACAAATGATCCTTCAAGATATTTAAATAGATATCATGGACCAATTACAAATTCACACTAAAGAAACATATTTTACCTAAAGACACATTAAACCAAGTTGATTATAACTAAATCCTAAGTGTCTAAATATACTAACATCCCCCCTTAACAAATTGCAATAGGATTGAAGGATTTAAAAATGTGACATACTTGGAGAAGGAAGGAGGTACTAGAGTGTATTCCCCCTTAATGACAACTTATTAAAATCCTAATATAGATCGAAGTTTTGAAAAATTCACTTTTATTAGAGACTTTGTGAAAATGTCTACAACTTGGTCATATGTAGGGTAATAGAGCACTTTAACAATCTGATACAAACGAACATTTCTAATGAAGTGAATGTGTATCTTAATGTGTTTTCTACACTAATTTTGAATTAGATCTTTGGAAAGTGGAATGGCATTTTGATTATCATGCCAAATTGTGGTTAGATGCTATTGCTAGAAGCCAAGCTATAAAATCATTTATCAAATCCACAAGGCTTCTTGACTTGCACTAATTATTGTTGGATATTCTACTTTCGTTGAAGAAAGAGAAAAGGCATGTTTCTTCTTACAAGTCCAAGTGACAGATCTAAAACCAATATAGAAAACATAACCTGCATTAGAATTCCAATCATCATGGTTGTTAGCCCAATTGAAATCAGTGAAACCAACTAACAAAGGAGTCCTCCCTAAACAATAATGTATCCCAAACTAAACTATACCTCTAATATACCAAAGTATCCTTTTTATTATATTTCCAATGGACCTTATGGGTGTTTTCATATACTGAAAAAAAAGACTAAAAACAAAGGAATGTTGATATGGGTATGCATCAAATACAAAAGGCTACCAAGTAACTCATGATACAAAGTGGCATCTACTTCAGGTGTAGTATAGGTAGCAACAAGTTTGATTCCAAACTGGAATGAAAATGGAATTTTCTTACGATGTTCCATATGAAATAAACAAGGTCACATTCATAATTAGATTGGGAAGGGGAAATTCCTTCCTTGGTTTGCAAGACTTGGAGGCCAATAAAATGATGTAAATTTCCCAAGTTTATCATTTCAAATTTCTACTTAAGACTGAATTTCACATGGATTAGAAGTTTGGGGTTACTACTACTGAGTATAAGGTCATGAGCATTACAAAAAAGTATTATGAGAGGGTTTCCTAGTTTCTTGGTATAAACATTGGGTTTAGAATGACATCTAGAAAATCTAATGTTAAGAAGAAATCTATCAATTTTAGCATACCAAGCTCGAGGAGCTTGCTTAAGGCCATATCTAGATATTAAGGTTGGAGTCATTATGAACATAGACGGGAGGTTATTCCATATAAATTTCTTCTTTCAAATCCCCATGAAAGAATGAAAATGTGTGGGCATCCATTTGATGAACCTCCCATATATATGAAGTAGAAAGGTCTAGAACAAGGAAAATAGAATTCATTTTGGCTATAGGGACAAAGGTTTCAGTATAGTCAATCCCTTATACCTAAGAAAACCCTTTGGTATTTAATCAAGCCTTACATATTTCAACACTTCCATCTTATGCATACTTAGTTCTATAGACCCATTTACATATAAGAAGTTTCCTTCCTTTCAGAAAAAATTACAAGATCTTAAGTATCATTCAACATTAAGGAAAAATATTCTTCATTCATTGTTGTGTTCCAATTTGGATGGTAAGAAGCTTTTGAAAATGTTTTTTGATCATGAGTCTTTGAAACTTGAACCAAAAGAGAAGAGCCTCATTCGAATTATGAACATGTATGATAATGATATGAAGAATCACTAGAAAGATCACCAACAACTTGTAGTGTTGTACAAACCCATCTAGGAAGTTGTGGTGTCAGTGCATGTTCATGTTCAACAAACCCAATTGGAGGAATGTGAGAAGGTGGAGGTGGATTTCCATCCTCACTATCATCATCTAAAGAAGAAACTAGAATAGGATCACTAGTAAAAAATTTGGGAATATAAGATGGAATAATCATTGAAGATGGCTCATAGGTTGAAGATGGTACAAACCATGAATCAGGATCGCAAGCTAAATATGGCACAAACATCTAATCAAGCTCACTGGATAAAGATGGAACAAACACCAAATCATAGCGGGATAAATATGCACAAACATTGAATCAGACTTATAGGCTAAAGATGGCACAAACACCAAATCAAGGTCACAGTATGAGAGACCTTTACCAAACTTAACATCTCTCCTAATAATAATTTCATTGGAATAAGGTTGAAGAAGCCTATATCATTTTAAATATTCAAAATATCCAACAAAAATGCACTTCTCACTCTGAGGCTATAATGCTTCCCTTTTCTTATCAGGTATGTGAGCCCATACTTCACTACCAAACACACAAAAGTGGCTTACATTATTTTAATTTTATTCCATGATTATTTCTATGTTGTATCTTTCAAATCCTTAGTAGGAGATATCTATCATCACAAAAAAAGTGTTTTTGGTGTTACATTCATTAACAGAAAAAAACATAGCTTTATCCTTATCCATATAATAAGATTCTCTAGAATCAATAAACGACACACTAGAAGAAGGAATAGATGTTGCATTGAAGGAAAAAACAAAAGTAGAAAGTTTAAGTCCATGAGAAGAAGAGTTAGAAGGAGGAGGATCAAGATTGATGGTGTTCTTTTTCATTATTTATTCTAAGGATTCGATATTCTTGAAACATTTAGACTCCATATGATCATCTTACCCAGAAAATTTACAATGTATCTTAGTTTTCTTGTCTTTCAATTTAGTCCATTTATCACCAATGGGAGTAGGAGTTGGTTGAGAGGGTTTGGGATCTTATTTTGTTTGTTTCTCCAAGGATATTGATTTTTCAAATTCTTAGATTTACCCTTCTATTGTACCACAAAGCCTTTGTTGGATGCACTTGCAATGTTGATCACTCCAATGTGTAAGAGATTATCTTTCTCTCTAATCATAGAATCACAAAAAAATTCAAATGAGAGCATTTTGTAAGTAGCCCATCGACTAATAAGAGTTTCTTGTTGGATGGTCCTGATTATTTTCTGAACGAAATGAAATCAGATAAATTACAATGAAATACTCATGAAAATTTCCAGAAACTGAGAAATACAACTATAATTTTTTTATATTAATGAAAGAATTGTAAAGAGACTATAAAAATAAAGAGTGCAAGACTCATTAGAATGGTGGCAAATTTATCTCTGAGAAGATATGTGACAGCTATTCTCATTTGCAATAAGATAATTACAATGAGTCTCTAAAGACATTTTTACGATAAACATGAATTCCAAAACCCTAGACATCCAAAAACCTAACCATAGGAGATGAAACACCAAAAGTCATGTGGGCCCCGTTTGGGTAAGTTAGTACATTAACTTCCCGGGGTCGTAACTTTTGCATACAATATCCATTTAGGTGCGTGATAGCTCGTTGGAAAGGTCATTTCAAGAACTACGCATTATGCCATCAAACTCTAACTTCATCTATAGTTTGATTGTGGCATGCCAAAAAAACATTCTTTAAGGCCCCAAAACGACCCTAGAAATACGGAAAGATGTGTTGACATCAAAACATACAAAATAAGCCACTTGGATTAGGTGGGAGGCCACTAGTATCCACCTGGAATATATGTAGGGCTTCAGACAACCCCGAAAGTGCAGAACCCAAAATTAAAAATAAGTATAGAAGAATGTGTTGAACTAAAAACTGATAAGAGGAGCCAGTTGGAATAGGTGTGTGGCCACCAATATCCACCTGTATCAGTCCTCCCCCCTTAAGAAGCAATGGTCTCCATTGTGTTGAGTGCCCAGGGAAGAGGGGAAAGTATTTTTTGAATCAAAATATTGGTGAGCTTCATGCCTTGTTGGAGACATTGTGTTGCTTGGTTTGTGGAAGACTGTCACAAACCTGTTGTTGATGGGGTTGAATCTATTCCACCAACCTTTTGTATCTAGGTTTGACAAGTCATTGTGTAGGCACCATTGTAGGTGAAGAAAAAACATCTTCTTTCTCTTCGAAAATCTTTTTTTCCTGGATAAAAGGTGTTGAAGGTGCAGTGGTTGTAGCGGTCTTCTTTGCATCCTTTGAGAAAACTATGAAGAGGATGCATTTTTAGTATGAGAGATTACCTTGTGGCACTGTTTTTGTGGAGAAGTAGTCAGAACTACCTCTAGTATCCTATAGAGATGACCTCCTAGAGTAATAATGACACTACGGGGTCTAGACTCATAGACAACATGACTTTTCCATATATATGGTTGGTCCAAAACAACATCACAGACAGCAAGAGGGGAAACATCACACACTAACTCATCTTTGAAGGGATGGATGCCATAGTATAGGAAACATTGTTGGCTGACACAGAGATCTCATCCCTGGTGAAGCCACTCGATGTTGTATGGTTCCGAGTGTGGTGTTGTCGAAAACCCCAACTGTTTGAAGACCTTAGCTAAGATGAGGTTCTTCTGGCTTCAGTTATGAACGATAAAATACAATGGGGTCCCCTTCACCCACATCTGTGAATGGAAGAGGTGATCCCCCTCTTTAGGATCTACTAGCTCTTTTGGTTGAATTGTTTTGGTCACGACAGTAGTAGTGGGGTCTGCATTGATGATCTGCCTATTTTTTATATTTTCTGGATCGGATTTTGAATCAGGGTTCAACTCTATGTCTTTGACCTCGGCCACCAATGATCGTTTCAAGTGACATTCATCGGTGTTGCGCCAGGGGATTTGGTGGAAGTCACAACACTTCCCAATGTCATTCTTCATCTTTCCTTTACCCTTCTTGTCCTATTTCTTGGAATGGTTGTCTAGAGGGTGTTGGTTAGGGATATCTTTACCATGGTTTGGTTGTTGTATATTTGTAGACCCGAATTACCATTTTTTATGGTGCCTAAATTTGTGCTCGATTTTGACATTATATCAATAGGTAGCTCTCAATAATGAAATGTTTAGGAAATCCATTTCAGTTTGGATGTACCTATGCAAAGCCCCATGGTATTTCAGAACAAGATGTCGCTCGAAGTTTTTGATATCTAGCCTAGTGCGCAAGTTATGGAAAGTATTTGTGAAATCTGTCACTGTTTGGATCTTCTCTTACCGAAGTGTGGTCCTTCTCATGTACTGGTCTTCATAATTATAAACAGGATAGTACCGTTCTTTGACCACATCCACAAAAATTTCCCAAGTTGGCTCGGCCCCATATATTCCAGATTCCTCTGTGGAACTTTGCTCCCAGTAAGTTTCCCACCAATGTTTGACATGAGGAAGAGCCTTGAGGAGTGCGACGGTGATATTTTCCCTGTCGGAAAAATTTTTAACAAAGAAATAACCTTCTAATAGATTTAACCATTTTTCTAGGGCATCTGCATCTATCTGACCTTCAAATATGGGAATATCAAAATTAACTTGTACCTTGAAGGGAGAGGTTCCTCCAAAATGGTCTCTTGATGAATATGTGTCTATTTCTATCGGTGGGAATTGAAGGATGTGTGAAAAATTATCCATCATTTTGTCCCTTTGTCGCGTGAGAGTTTTCTCAAGCAACAAGTTAATAGAATCTTCTGCTCCGTTGTTTTTATTTTCTGCTGCCATTGAGGGTTTCTTGGGCATGCGAGAGTGATTTTCCTCAAGAGAGACAAGCTCCAGACCCAACTAGCTATACTCAGACCTCGTCGGGGGCATGTGCTAAAAAATGATCAAGAACAACCTGCTCTGATACCATTGATGCAGATTATTTTTGAAACGAAATGAAAGCAGAGAAATTACATTGAAATACTCATGAAAATTTTCAGAAACAAAGAAATACATCAATAATTGATTTATATTAATGAAATAATTATAAAGAGACTATAAAATTACAGAGTGCAAGACTTGTTAGACTGGTGGCAACTTTATCTCTAAGAAGAGATGTGACGGCTATGCTCACTCGCAAGAATATGATTACAATAAGGCTATGAAATTTTTTTATGATGAACAATAATGCCAAAACCCTAGACATCCAAAAACCTAAACCTAGGAGATGAAACACCAAAATTCATGTGGTCCCCATTTGGTTAAGTTGGTACATTAACTTCCCAGGGTCGTAAATTTTGCATACGATCTCCATTTTAGGCCCGTGATAGCCCTTTGGAAAGGTATTTTTGATAACTACTCATTGTGTCGTAAAACTCTGACTCCATCTATAGTTTGATTGTGGCACGCAAGAAAACATTATTTAGGGCCCCAAAACGGCCCTGGAAATACAGAAAGATGCTTTGACATGAAGACATACAAAATAAGCTAGTTGGATTAGGTGGGAGGCCACCAGTATCCACCTAGAAGATGTGTATGGCTTCAGATAGCCCCAAAAGTGTAGAACCCACAATTACAAAGTACAGAAGAACATGTTTGTAACGTCCCCTATCGTTACGACTAAAGTGAAGCAAAAGTGTAATTTTATTTTTTTTTGTTTCTAGGCAAGAAAGAAAAGATGACAAAAATTAAACCACACAACCTGATGATGAAACCACATGCACAAATTAGGAAATAGACAACAACGAATCAACACACTGAACAACAATCAACTGGGCGAACCTGCGTAAATCAAAATATATAAACGACTACCCGCCCGACACAAACATGACAATGCCTGCAAGCTAAGGATGACAACACAGTCCCGACACAATGGCCTTGACGACCAGTAACTAGAATCTCTATGGAGTGCATCCAAGCGCATGTAGGCGTTACACCCCAAGCGCCAACAACAAACTTTCAATGATCAACAACACCCACAATGGGAAGCACAGACCTTGGCCAAGTTATCATTCGCTTCTATCCAATAGGGCACCCCAAGATCCCCTAGTCAGGGATCATGTCATCCCAAGGTGATAGGCGCGACAATAATCCTGGCTCAACCTAACCTATATGGACCATGGACTAAAGAAAAACAAGCATGCTAGGCACCAAATTGACTAACAAGAGGACTATGCCTACAGCCTCAAGTAACCAGTCGACAAGATGGAAGATGATATTATTTAATTAAAAATGCGCAAGCTATTACAAGTCTTCGCCAAAGAACAAAAACCATTATCGGTTAAGCAAGATGTGTAAGTGTTGAGGAGTGAACTATCATCAAGTTCACTCATCAACACTTACACATAAGTAAAGTAAAGTGATGAGAATAACCTTCGGGAAATAAGTAAAGTGATATGAGCAAGTTGAGGAGCTCATGGATGTGATAAGGGAGTGTATATCCCTAATAAATTAAGGGTGTTCCTATGCAATAGGTAAGCAAGTGGAATATGTTTGCACTGCATGCATAGGTAAAATGCTTGGCGTGCAAGGATATGCTAGAATGCATATGGAAAAATATTAAACATGCAAATTAGGGATATTATAATTTACGAGGGTTGTAAGGTATGGCCTATTGATGGACCTTTTAAATGAGAATGACCTTATGTCAACATGAGTTAACATAAAGAATGAAATGTTGATAATGTTGTGGCTCATTACCTTATTAAGATAGGACTGTAAGGATTAATGAGAGACCGATGCAAGGTATGATTAAGGGGGTGTCAGAACACCTTTATATGACCAGTGGATCATATTGACATCTATATATGGATGGTAGCCACATGGATATGGCTTGGTATACTCAAATAACAATAAGAGGGAGTTTAGGAAAAAATTTCTTTGTAGAGATATGTTGACCAAGAATGAATTAATGCATGAAGAAGATACTAGATGTAGTTATCTTACTGACTTGGGTAATACAATGACTACCCATATGAATTATGATTTATGGAAGGTTTTTAAAGTAGAAAGGGAAAAAGTGACCCTTGTTGGTTGTTTCCATTTAGAGAGGGTGTCATCAATATGATTTATGATCGTGAGACTAGTCATATGATTGATTGTAATCTCTCACTAAAGAATTATCAATGTGAATGAATGAGGTAAAAAGGGTGCAAGTGATGCACCTACATATATACAAATATATGTATACATCCCTAAAAGTATAATATGATTTCCTGATCAAATAGGTTGTGAGGAAATATGTGTACTTGTCATATCTGAGAAATGTCATGGATTCATGGTTAACCCTATGTTGGAGGCTCTGATTATATCAATGGAATAATAACTTGAGGAGGATGCATCCCATTTCCTCGGGAAAATATAGAATAAATTGTTGAAAGAATAAATGAGCAGGGATGCTTTGTTGCCATGATAAAAGGCAACATGATTATGCATGTAAGGGTTGTATGTGGTTAAGTGCATTATGAATGTAATTTAACATAACAATGAATATGTGTGGATGAACAATATAGATGAATAATAAAGATGCATTCTTATATCCCTTATGGAATTTTGAGTAAACCTATGAAATAATGAAGCTAAGGCCACTCCAGATAGTGATGGGTGTGCAACACAAGAGTTGCATGCTCAAGGAGTTCCCTATGGAGGAACTGTGTAAATACTTTGTTGGAATAATAGAGTCACAACCTTAATAACTGTTGATAATTGGGTAGTGGGATGTAAGCCTATCTATGTAATAGTATTGGATTACATTCTAAAACATAATGCATGAATGGAAGACTAACAAATGAACGTTGACTATTCTGATGTCTAAATAGTAATGTGAAGAATGCACATCTTCATAACTCACTACGAACAAAACAAAATCTTTTTGTTTTAACATGCTAAATTATCCAAGAAGCTTAAAGTGAACCTAACCATGACTACTCAAGGAAAAGAGCATAAATACCCTGACAGGGAGTAGGTTGCAGAAGCAAGGAAGAAGAAAAGGAGAATATGTTTCTCACTTTAAAACTTTGAATTTCTTAATAGAGTTGTAATCCTTAAAAGAACAGTTGTGGGAACAAATACAACTAGTGAAAGAAAAATGAACAAAAAAGTATAAATTTGGTTAAAGATATGAATGTGTAAAGGTAGTGAGGCCTTGGGAATAGTTAGGTTAAGCTTAAAAGTCTATACCGTGTAGAAGGAGTTGGAAAGAGGAAAGAGTCCCTTAAATCCTTCTTTTCTTGTTGTCTATTGTGTTTCTCTAGGATGATAAGATGATATGTTGTGGTGCGTGAGTGTTTTAGTGTGAGAATGGTGATAAATGTGTGACTGTAGAGACAACTAGAGACTTGATTGTGTTTGCACTTGTGAAAACATAAAGGGTAACGTGATACAGGGCATAAATATATGTTGGGGCATATCTGAAAATGATTTACTGATTTAGATACATATATTTCAGTTAGCATGACGACTGACATGATTTATAATGTGATAATCCATGTTTTGTGTGGGAAATGATTGGATTTGTTGGGAAAGGATAGATGCCAATGGTAGATAACCTCTTGTAAAGGATAAATGCAAGAAGGTTGTTGTTGAAATATTTTTGAAGGGACTTTGGGAGCCCCATGGAGCACTACTAATGAGGTAAAAATCAGAAAAGGGTGATGGTAGCCAGAACATGTATAAATATGTTCATGCCTACTTGGCATAAGGTATGAATGGATTTGGTAAGAATATCCTCTGAAGTATTTTAATTTTTTATTGATATGCAAATAATTTTAAATGGCTATTGTATGCCATTTCTACCTAAGCAGGGTAAGATTCAGGAAAGAAGAATATGAATAATAGAGAGAGGAAATCTTTGCCAGTCAAGGATGATTAAGAACCCTTGCTAGAAAATTCATGAATCAATAGTGTCATGGGTACATTAACCAATAAAGAGTGATTGGGAACAAAAATACTCATATGAAGCACATTGAATTGAATGCATTGAGGAAATGTATGTTTGCATAAGAGGGAATACAATAGATTGCCCATTAACGAAGAAGGACCTTCTAATACTCTACCTAAACTGTAAGGGTGTTAAAGGAAGGAAGTGGGTGTCCATGAGTATTGGAACCACTCACTACCAGTACGGAGAGAAGTGTTTATATGAAACCATATGAAACTTAGGTTTCATATTATAATATGTTAAACTAAGGACATGATCAGTTTGTAGCAGGAAGCACAATCCTACTGTAATGATAAACGAGAATGAATAAGACATATGGTGAATAGGTTGGTTGAGATCCAACACACCATGGTAAAGTGTTTTTCATAAAATGTGGAAAAATTGAAATCAATGCAAGGGTGAATTGGGTAGGAATGTGACCATGAACATTGGCACATTGATTAAAGTCATTTAATATTTGAATTGCTTTTGAAAAAATTCGGTATGCTGAAATGTTGCATGTGTAAATAATGATATTTCCTTTTCCTTTGTATCATTGAATAGATGAAAATGATTTGACTTTTAGTATGAACATTTTGGAAGATATAATGTGCATGATAACGAACAACTTGTTTGGCTATGTGAAGATGGAGTTGTAGGAAGAAGAGTCTTGGATATGGAAGCATAAGTAAATTCCATAAGAAAGAACAACGCATGTTGATCCAAACTGTTATGAGAATAAATATCTCATACTTGTGAATCTGGTTCCTATGTGGAACAGATCTGAAAATAAAAATGTGGAATTTGGAAATTTGTGGCTAACAGATTTGAAAGAAATTATAAATTTGAATTGATGATAAAATATCATGGTTACTATATGTATGTGACATAGGTGAGATGAAAGATCTGTCTGGGAGGGACAAATGATGGTTGTCAAGTTGGAAAAACATAGAGAAAGGTTATTGTTGTGACATGATAACCCTGTGATAAGACGAGATCGCCATAGAAAATTTTGTGTTGTGGTAACACGGGCCCAAGGGACACCTCGGAAGAGAAATTCAGAGGGACGCCTCAACTATAAGACTCGGTAAAGTCTCAAAAACTCTTCATGTGCGAGAAATCATTGGCAAGGCAAGATGGATCACCCGAGGGATTGTATAACAAAGAAGGGGATAACTAATCTTGGGCCTAGTGGGTGAGTCACTGCAAGGAAGAGGAGACTTCAAATAATTTTTGTAGACTATTGGTTGGGATCATGCACACAATGGTTATGTCAATAAAAACAATGGGCCAAGTTAGTAAGAAAAAAAAACTAGATGCAGATCCATGAAATTGCACAGATAAGTATTGTGTTGATATAAATATTTCCTCTTGAGTTTTGAACAACAGTAAAATGGTTTTGCATGAAATTGTGATTAATATTCTTGTTGTTTGGAATCATTGTAGGCATGTGACAAAGGACAAGAATCTTGGAAATGACCAAGTGTATAAAAGGGAAATGTCACTAAAGTAGTTGAAGCATGAGACATGAATGGCATTCCCGAGATGCAAATAACATTGAGGATGGTGTTCCTTTAAGGGGGAGGGGATTGTAATACCCCTATTTCCCCCAGATTATAAATATAGCTATATTTTGCTAAAATTACAGTGTAAATATTTATGCTACTTATGTAAAAAGGAAAAAGTTGGACAATTGTTGAGGGGGATTTCCTATATAGGTCACGATGCCATTAGAGGGAAACAATGAGAAAATTTCCCTAGCCAATTTAAAATCAAGAAAAATCCAGATTTCCCATTTTCTAGCATTGTGATTAATGGAGGAAATCGATAGTTGAAATATCAGCATCCCACATTTATGAAAAAGAATGGGTTTTGTACCATACTTACCTTTCCTCAGAAGCATGGGTTGAAAAGTACCCATCTACAGGATTCTAGGATGACCCACAAATTGGGGGATTTGACCCACGAAATCTTGCTAAAGAAGGCAGGAAATAAAATGAAAATTGTGGGAAGAGAGGGAAGTGGTAGAAGAGTGAGTCTGGTGACCTTTTTCTAAAGAGGGAGAGCATGTGCAACTCTCTGGTTATGAAGAGAACTGAAAAATGAATTTGTTATGGGTATGGGAATTGTTGGGCAGTGTTTTCTAACCACGCTGATAAATGGGGTTGTAGAGAGGATGAGTGATTGAAGAAGCACTCATTTTAGACCCCCTTTCTTGGTAGAGAGAGAAACTATCTACCAAATTCATGTAGGAAGAGGAGAGTGATATTTTCCCTTGGTTTTTGTTGAACAAAAAGAAGAGTCTCTCTCAGATCATCGTGACCTGGCTAGGGGGTGGCCAACGGTAAATCCATCCATGAGTTGTTGTGCCTATGATTGGGAGGAAAAGGGCACCCCTGTCAGCAGTTGCAGCATTTTATGGGTCCTAGATAAGTATATTTTTGCTAAATCTCTGTAGTGTCAAGTTCAGAGAAAGTTATAGACCGTGTTTTAAGAGCTATGTAAGTTTAATTTATGACAAAAGTGACTCGAGAAATTTAAGAAAAATAAAGAGAATGTCTTAGATGAATCTCTTTTGATCTAATTTCTTATCTCTTGACTATCTGTGTGCTAAAATAAGATATCCGAGAGTGGATTTTGTGGTTGACTATGTTGTACAGTTTAATGCATGCTTGGGAATTGATGATTGAACAGTTAAAAATATTTATAACACCTATGAAAGAAGAGAGAGTGGTTTTTCTCTATAATAGTGTTCCATTTTAGTATGTCTTCAAATCCCCTGCCAGAAAAGTTAGAGGATATCATATCTGTGTAAACTTTAAGAAATAATCCCAAATATGGGAAAACATTAAAAGTCCTTATAAATAATTATTGATGGAAGATAATTAGGACATAAACATGAAATTGGTATAAATGAATTAAAGCATAAAAGTTCTCAAAATGCTATTTGGGTCATAAATAAACATTTATGGTTAAATTGTGTTAAATCTCCTAAATTTGGGAAGATTGCCCTTAAATTTTGGTGGGAAGTAAATATTGGCAGAAACACACAATTTATTGTGGGAGTAAATCTTTGTATTAGGTCCATTCTCCTTAAATTTAGTAAGAATAGTAAAGCACAGTAATAAGGAAATAAAATTATACTCATTTATCCATGAGAAGGGTGAGATTATAATTATATTTTAAATTCCAGAGAAATTTCCTTGGAATATAAACTTTTATTAAATATCTTTATAACACTAGAAATTTATATTTATCATTTTCTTATTTCCTTTAATAGAAATTAAATTCATTTAAATTATCCAAGTAATAAAACCATATATATATATATATATATATATATAATGTTATTATTATTTTATTCTGAAAATGGAGGCCAAAGTTCCTGGAGTGTAATAGACATGATACCAAGAGAATAGGGAATAAACGATGACCAAATTCTTAAACCTTCTCGTAGTCTTTGGAACTTAGGGAGTTCAGAGCTTCAGGGATCTAGGATGTTTGGGGTGATGGAACTCATGAACCAAAGTTGTCGAAGGCCCAAACCTTATCTTCCCTGAGCAAGATTGCAAAAGATAAGAAATATAATGAATTGTATTGTATGGTAAATAAAATGATCCATTAACATAAATCAATATAATACACCTTTATTACAATATATATAATATTAGAAGTAAAAATAAATAATTGTATTTATGTTACATTGTAATACTAGTGGGTCCCCTTCAGAACTCCGGAACTCTAGGTTATATGAGAATGAAGAATTTCCTGGAAGAGCTGAAGGCATGGACTCAAATATATTTTCCTTCATTACAATATTGAATATTAAATGTATTATTAGATACTGTTTAAACCTAGGTGAGAATTTCGAGAGGTATAATATCATATATTATATTATATTAATATTTACTAAAATGGTTACATGTGAACTAAGCCAACCCTTTTTAAATATAAAATAATGTGGAAACGTGCATAAGTGGGGCCACCTCAGGGTTTCGGGACTTCAAGAAATTTTGATATAGAGGAGGTATTGGAGAGCCGAAGGATATTGACCTCTCTCTCTCTCTCTCTCTCTCTCTCTCTCTCTCTCTCTTCAATCATTAATAAAATACTAGAGAATTTTAAAACCTGGGTGTAATTTTCGAAGAATATAAAATAATATATTATATTATTTTAAGGTTTATTAAATTAATTACACATGAATGAATCCAATTTCGTCAAATATTAAATGGTGTGGTAATGTGTGCAAGTGGGGTCACTTCGAATATTCAGGACTTTGGGGATTTGGGAGAATTGAGTATAAAGGATGTGTGGAAGAGTCGAAGGAGACTGGCCCGGAGAGCTCTCTCTCTCTCTCATGTCAAATATTAATAAAATAGTGGAGACTTTATAGACTTGGGTGCATTTTCCAAAAATGCTATTATAATATATTTTAAATAAGTTTATTATGATATTCGTACATAATAAAGTACCAACCCCTTTTCCATTTTTAGTTTAATATTTAATGTGAAGTCACATGTAAGCATGGGTCCTTTGGGAGTTTGGGGCTCTCGGAGATCGGGACTTCGGAGCTTCGGGACTCTAGGAAGTTTGGAGAAGATAAAGTGTAAGAGAAAAATGGTCGAAGGTTGAACCTATTCTCCCGCTTTCTAATGTTATAATATTATTAAACACACGTAATTATATCGTATGGTAATATAATTACTTGTATTGGCATAAAGGCATAATAGAGGTGGGACCCTCTCCAGAACTATGGCATTCGAGAGATTTGGGTTCATAAAAGCCTGATGAGGAATCTTCGTTGAAGCTCGAAGGCTTAGGTATTAATGGGTATTGACAAGCCCAAGTGCTCCTTTGATATAATTAATCATATTATAATATAATTAAATTGAATTATATTATATTATAATTAACAAAAGACTAAATTTATAATAATAAATATCAAGTTGAATATATTTAATCCTTTTCCCATTATGTGTGTGTGTGTGTGTTAAATTACGTGAAAATTTGGCATGGAGTTGTGTGTTGGGGAGGGATTAAACTATATACCTTAATTAAGGTTAATCAACTTAATTATATTATAGATAAATTAACCTCATTGTATTATAATATAATTACTCATAATTATCATATGAGTAATTTATTGAGTTAGTGTTAAACTACTTCTAAGGGGGAAAAGAGAAAGTAAAAACCTCAGTAATTATTGGGCCATGGGTATTAGGCTAAATAAAAATTAATTATTGGATAATTAGTTGTGAAGAATAATTATCCTTAACGAGTTTTAAGTAATTAATTACCAACGAATGGTATTCTATGAAATATTAATTAAGTATTTTAATTGGACTATAGTCCTCAATACCATATTCGTTGGAGGTAAGTGAAAAATTTATACCCCATCCCTTAAAAAGGTACTTAGGGGTTGAGTGTGTGACATCTTGTCACATTATAGTCTTCATTAAAGGTTTTGTTGCATTGTAATGTTAATGAAATGTGATGTCACATTGTGACATTGATAAAGAATTTTGTCAGATTGTAACATTCATCAACGATTATCTTGGATTGTGACATTCATCAAATGTGATGTCACATTATGAAATTCATTAACCGTTTCGTCATATTGCAACATTGATGAAGGGTTATGTTGGGTTGTGACATTCTTCAATAGTGATGACGGATTGTGACATTCATTTTGGCTTACTTTATGTTAAATTACTGCATTGCTTAGACCTTATGTTGCATTGCAAAATTCTTGAAGGTTTATGTTTCATTGAGTAGTGTCTGTATATATCGATACATGTATATTAGCACATTAATATACTATGTTCTAAATATACACCTATTGACGTATACAGACACATTAATATTATTAATGTGGTTGTTGCTAGTAACCGGTGAATGCATAAAAATATTTTTAAATAATAAATATCATATATTTATAATATATATATGAACAAAATTAACCCAAAACTTCATTCTTAATTAATTAATAAAATTATATTAATATTAACATAAATAGTATACTATAACTTTATATTATATTAACTTATATTGTATCAATTTATAATAATATAATATATACACATTATATTAACAAAGTTTATACAAAAAAAATTAATAATTCATAAAGATATATTAATATTAATTAAAATATTGTGTTATAATGTTTCAATGTTTCGTTGTGGTTAATAATGGTTGTTTATGACAAATTGTTACATTGCCTAACTGTTATTAAAGATTGTGGCATTCATCTTCCAGCATTAATGGCTATGCCAGATTGCGACATTCATCAAATGTCCTATCACATTACAATGTTGATTAAGGGTTTTGTCGCATTGTGATGTTCATTCAATGTGATGTCATATTGTGACATTTATCAAGGTTTTTGTCTCATTGCAATGTTCATTAAGGGTTTTGTTGGGTTGTGACATTCTTTAGTGGTTATGTCAGATTGTAACATTCATTTTGGCTTACTTTATAATATGGATATGTTTGATTGTAATGTTTCTGAATGGATATGTAACATTGAGAGATTCATCTTGGTTGACTTGTGCTGGCTTCGTACATTCATGAATGGTTATGTCACATTGTGGTGTTGATAAAATGTGACATCATATTGTGACATTCATAAAGGTTTTTGTCATATTGTGGCATTCATCGAGGGTTATGTTGGATTGTGACATTCCTTAATGGTTCTTTCGGATTGTGACATTCAGATTACCATGTTAGTGGCTATGCCACATTGAGATGTTCATCAAATGTCATGTTACATTTCAATGTTCATTAAGATTTTTGTCGCATTGTGATGTACATTAAATGCTATGTCACACGTGACATTTATTAAAGGTTTTCATTACATTGCAACATTCATCGAGGGTTATGTTGGGTTGTGACATTATTCAATGGTTATGTTAGATGGGTTGACCATGGTTCTTTACATTTTCATGTCGTTTACCATTTTTTACTATGGTTTACTATGGTTGAGCATGTTTGAGCATGGTTTATTGTTCTTGAAGAAGGGTGATTAACGTTGACTATGGTTGAGAAATTTTTATAATAGTTGACCATGTTTTAGTGTTGTCAACAATGGTTGTCCTTAACCTTAGTTGAATAATGTTGAATTTCCACATTCCTCAATGGTTTTGTTTCATTCTGATGTACATATCTAGTGTCTTATGTTGAATTGCATCATTTCTAAATGGTTACGTCACATTGTGATTTTCATATGTTAACTATGGTTGAATATGATTGGTTTTATGAGCATATTCATTACCATTAACCATGATGGACAATGGATTACCTTTGATGTGTCACCAATATTCCAATAGGAGGGATGCAACTCATAAATATCACATTGAAACATAACCCTAAGGAAATGTCACAAGGTGACATAACCCTAAATGATTACAATGTGACGTAACCATTTAGGAATGATGAAATTCAACATAAAACATTGAATATGTGTGTCGTAATGTGACACAACCATTAAGGAATGTAGCTATTTGACATAAGTCAGCCTTGAAAATGTTGTCACATTGGGACGTTCATTTAGGGTTATGTCACTATGGAAATGTCACAAGGTGACATAACCCTAAATTAACATCAAAATGTGATGTAACCATTTATGAATGATGCAATTCAACATAATACATTGAAGATGTACATCGCAATGTGACACAACTAGTGAGGAATGTAGCTATTTGACATAAGTTATCCTCGAAAATGTTACATCACATTGTAATGTTCATTTAGGGTTATGTCACCTTGTGACATTACTTTAGGTTTATGTTTGAGTGTGATGTTTATGAATTGTGTCCCTCATATTGAAATATGGGTTCCAAATTAAAGGTCACCCATATTCAACCAAATTTGACTACATTTAGGGTTATATCACCTTATGAAATTCCTTTAGGGTTATGTTTGAGTGTGATGTTTATGAATTGTGTCCCTCATAATGGAATATGGGTACAAGGTCATCCATAGTCAACCATTCATAAGTTGTTGATTATGGTTGACATTCATTTAGGGTTATGGAACTTTGTGACATTCCTTTAGGGTTATGCTTGAGTGTCATGTTCCTAAATTGTGTTCCTCATATTGGAATATGGGTGCCAAATTAAAGGTTATCGATAGTCTACCATTCATAATAATCACATTGAGTTGACTATTGTTGACCATGTTGATTATGGTGAGTAATGGTTAACTATGGAAAACCATGTTGATTATATTGATTAATGGTTGACTATGGTTGACCATGTTAATTATGTTTAACCTTGGTTTACTATGGTAATATCGCATTGCATCATTCATCTTGGTTGAATAATGTCAAATTGCCACATTCCTGAATGGGATGTTGCAATGTGACAGAACCTTAAATGAACATCACATTGTGACATATAACCATTTAGGAACGATGCAATTCAACATAATACATTGAAGAAGTACATCACAATGTGACACAACCATTGATAAATGAAGCTATTTGACATAAGTTATCCTTGAAAATGTTACATCACATCCTTGAGGGTTATGTTTGAGTTTTAACCTTAAATGAACATCGCATTGTGATGTGAACATTGCAATGTGACATAGTCATTGAGGAGTGAAGCCTTGAAAATGTTACATGACATTGCGACATTCATTAGGGTTATGTCAGCTTCTGACATTCCTTTAGGGTTATGTTTGAGTGTGACATTCCTGACATTCCTTTACGGTTATGTTTGAGTGTAGCATTCCTTAGCAAGTAGTTGTAGCTCCTTCTTTAAAGAGCTCTAGAGAAGATCAAACAAATTTGATTTAAAAAAATAAAATAAAGATGCTTTAACATCATTACAAATTGGGCTCAATGTTAGTTTTTCCATTTTGATTTTCCCATTCATATAATTGATTACATTGAGTCACAAAAAAATTGAAATTTATTTTGATAATCCATGTCAAGCACCTAACTATTCATATAATTGATTACATTGATTCACCAAACACTTGAAATTTATTTTGATACTTCTTGTTGAGCACCTAATTTTAGAAAAATTTTAGTTATTTGTACCTTTCCCTAGTTATTCCTTCCAATTTTAAGAAGATAATTTTTTCTTCAATTAAGACTCTTCTAATCTATTTAATAAATACATTATTTTATAATGTAATTTTAATATATATTTGTCCCTTTCCCTAGTTATGCCTTCCAATTTTGAGAAGATAAATTTTGCTTCAATTAAGAATCTTCTAATCTATTTAATAAATACATTATTTTATACTGTAATTTTAATATATAATTCCCTACACCATTTTAATATTTTAATCCATTAAACAATTAATTAAAATTTGCTTTATTTTAATTATTATATGTTTACATAATAATTATTTTAAAAGACAATTTTTGAAATAATATTACAATTATATTATATTTGAAATTTTGATTATTAAAATATTTATCAAAACTTATTTTAAATTAAATTTATAAACTTATTTTAAAAATATATAATGATAAAGAAATTAACATCTACATAAATTTGATTTATTATATTAAGTAATTCAATTATTTATTATTTAATATAACTATTAATATATAATACAATAAATATACTCAATTATCATATTGCAATTATAAACATATCCTTCCATAATTTTTAAACATTAAAACATACATTTATATAAATTTGATTTATTACATTAAGTAATTCAATTATTTATTATTTAATATAACTATTGATATATAATACAATAAATATATTCAATTATCATATTATAATTATAAACATCCTTCCATAATTTTTAAACATTAAAACATTTTTATGAACATATACTTCCATAACTTTAAACATTAATTTTTTTTTTTTAACAAAGAACATTTTAAACCACTTACATTTCAATTTCTAAAATATATAAAGAAAGATCCCAAAATAAATTGATATTACCATGAAATTGCACTATAGCATTATTTTGCCTTATTAACAAAGGCAATTCAAAATTAACTCTCAACTCTCAACATGACATCTACATAAATTTGACTTATTACATTGAATTACCATTTCTAAAATATAAAGAAATATCCCAAAATAAATGGATATTACCATGAAATTGCACTCTGGTATTTGTTTTATTTACAAAGGAAATTGAAAATTAACTCTCACGTCGTAAAAAGGTTAACATCTATTTATAAACTTGACTTATTACATTAAGTAATTCAATTATTTATTATTGAATATAACTATTAATATATAATACAATAAAAATAATCAACTATCATATTATAATTATGAACATATCCTTCTATAATTTTAAACATAAAAAATAAAATAAAAACAAATAAAATTTTAAACAACTTACATTTCATTTTTTTTTTGAAATGTCAACCCAGAAAGATCCCAAATAAATTGATATTACCATGAAATTGCAATGTAGCATTATTTTGTTTTCTCGTCACGTTTTCCAATAACACGTTTATTTACATCATTTTATTTACAAAGGCAACTGAAAATTAACTCTCAATGTCGTTTGTTTTTTTGGCTTGTTCTTTTCACCTTCAATTATAATAATAATAATAATAATCTATTTTTAAGGTCATGGTCAAGTTAGTCAAATTGGTGTATGAGACCCCCCTGTTTGTGGGACAACCCGGTCACGGCTAAGCCAGCCAAATTGGTGTATGAGACCCCCTTGTTTGTGGAACAACCCTTGGTGTATGAGACCCCCTTGTTTGTGGGACAACCCTCGGCCAAGTGAATTGACTTGACTGGTAAAGTCTACGAAGGTATACATACCCTACCCCCCTCGATTTGAACCTGTGACCTCTTAAGAGGAAACACATATTCTTAACCATTAAACCCACTCAAACTGTATAGTTCATAGTTAATTATCTCTATATCCATTCTAATAGTTCATTAATTTCCTATTTGGGCCTTTTTCTTGTGAAATTTACAACTATTTATTGGAGTCGGTGTAGTGTCCCCAAGGCCAAGCCCCGTTGTAAACCATGTTCTGAAAGGAATTGTAATTATGATTCATAGGCTGGTGAGCCAAGTTTTTATAAGATGGAGGCTTATGTGTTTGTTAGGCCAGGGAGCCTGAGTGTTGAAGGCCAAGAGCCTGCTGTTGTATATGTAATCAAGTAGAACAATTAATAAAATATAAACACCACCATGTGCAGACCGACCATGATGAATGAGTGAAGGGGGACTAAGAATCCATAAGGTGGGAAAAGAATTAGGGGCTGGAAGGTGGGAAAAGGGGCTAAGTGTTGAGCCTAGGGGGCTTAAGCCTGGGAATAATATTTTAATATTTTCCCAAAAGACATGTGCATTTTATGTTTTATCCTAAGTTTCTGGCAAAGGGAGAACATGCAAGGGAGATGCGTGCTGGTGGAACGCATGCAGTTTCATGGGTGACAAGTGTCAACCCTGACGCATGCGAATAAAATGGTCAGGGTGAGTCATGAGAAGGGTTCTTCCTCCATTCCACTCGGCTACCTGAGCATGTAGGGAGCATTGAATAGTACGACCAACCCAACCTCTGCAAGAATACCGCGAACGTTTCTGAGAGTCGAGAACCCCGTATTGTCTTTGATAGTCTGTGCACATCCTTTGTCCGACTGATCGAACCTATGCGTGGAGGCTCTGTTCCGAAGTCGAGACCCTGAACCATTCCACCATTGTTGAACCAGTGGGAAAGCCTGTGTTGTTCTGAAGAGCCGACCTCACCCTCTATTCTGAGTCGTGGATTCTATGTTGACCCCTGCAGGAGTCACTCATCACGCATTCCTGTGAACCATCATTGTGAGGCCTCGAGCCATTTTTGAGCCTGTTTGAGAGGCCATGTTTGTATTTCCAGTTGGCTATGGAAACCACACAGACCTGGACTGTGTGTGGCTTGATGGCCATCACGAGTTGTGACTGAGCCTATGTGTGATCTCTCTCTAGGTGAGGGAGGTGGATGTTGTTGGAAGAGGTTTCTTCCAGAGAGTGTCCAACACCAGCTTCAGGATCTGAGACTTCCTGATCCGGCCTGTTGCCGAGACCCAGAGAGGGAAGTTAGCACCGATGGACTGTGCTTGTGAAGGTGTATACTCCCGGGCGGAACAGGCATGTGGGAAATGAGAGTCTGATAGTAGTGGGCGTAAGATGGCATCCTGGGAAGAATCCTTCCAGATTTTATATGTTGTTTTCCCTGTAACCTCAGCCTAGCCTAGATTTCCTTGCCTTGGGGTGGAGCTTAGTCCCAGCTCAGGGGTGACCCATTGTTGAGCTGATGAGCAGTGCGGTCTAAGGCTGGGAGGTCCGTGGAAGGCCTGCACTTGGTTGGTGGATTCTACCACTGTTAAAAGATAAGTATCTGATTATGTTTTTATCACGTTTTCCATGACTCTACTGTTTATGTTATCATGATTTCCGCTATGTATACGAATTAATATGGAATGCTATGGATTGTTAATTATAGCAGTAAATAATATGTTTTACTCTGTGCTTAAATGAGTTATGTATAGAGTGGTGTTATAAATTTCTCTTAATAACGGTTAAACCTTGGTAGCCAGAAAAAGGGTGCACTACAGTTTGGTATCAGAGCCAAGGTTTCGACATTGAGCCTAGATGGGCCAGTGGAGTGGTCTTTGTACCGAGAATGCGAAGGGAAATTGGGTCTGGAAGGCCAATTTCGGACCCTCGTTTGCTCCAAAGTGTCAAGGAGTTACTTGACGAGTTTTTAAGCTCAGGAAGTATAGTGGCATTATGAAACCGCAGCCAGTGTGGTATAAGTCCACAGGGAGAGAGGACTCCACACCAGAAGTGTAGGAGCTTTAGGATCTGTTCGGGAGGGAAGGTGAACCCTCGTGACCATTAGATATGGAAAGTGTGCACGGGGTTTAAAGCCCTTTGGAATTGCACAGGAGTGTGGAAATCGCGATACGCGAAATCCCGAATTAGTTAGGAACCATCTAAGCCGTCAGATCTCGACTGGAAAACCCGACAGCCGTTGGATATGTCAGGAGATATCCGAGGGTTAAAACCCCAGTGAATAGGGGCGAAAGCACCGAAATAGATCTAGACCGTCCGAATGACGGAGGCCATGTGTCGTGAGATTTCCCATTTCAAGAAATCGGGAATCGCGATATCGGGAGTCCTGGTAACAAGGGATCGAGACTTTCCATGGTGTAAACCCCGAAGCAGTTGTGGATCGCCTGATTTGAGAAGGCCACGTGTCGAGAGATTACCCATTTCGGGAAATCAGGGATCGGAGATTCGGGAGTTCCATTGACAAGAACTCGGGTTCTCACCGTGACAAATCCCGACCCATAATGTCGAGACGTTAGCATGTGGCTAAGTCCCAATGAAGGGACGAGATTCCTTTGGGGAATCTCCAGGTCTGTAACGACCATTCGATGTGAGGAAGAGATGTTGTCTTTAAGTTGGGGTGCGAATGCGGATTAAGATAAGTAACGAGCAGATATGGACGGCCAGAGTTCACCCAC